>JAIPRK010000636.1:0-158008 GCA_025469195.1 Chaitophorus viminalis
GATAATTTATATAGCGTGTTTAGAATCATATACTATACCGGCATACAGCAAGTTTATAATAAAAATCAAATTAAAGAATATAAGTCTAAAAGAATTGAATGCACGCCGAAATGGGTCTACGCCGAAACGGCCACGCCGAAATGGCCACGCCGAGATGTCCTAGACCGCATTTTTTGTGATATCTTAGCGCTTTGAAATCCCAACCTTAATATTGACATAATATGATCATACTTTTATCTACATCCAGACTATTTTATTAAGAGTTATTATTATTTTATTTATGTGTATTTAGAAGTTAGAACCTATTTTATTTATTTTTTTAGATTCTGAACGGAGTGATGGAATCTATTGGTTGTACAATGATGTGTGTTTAATTTTTTTATTTTTTTTTGTGTCTGAGGACACGTTTTTTGGTAGTAAAAATGCTTCAATCTTCTTAAACAGCAACTTTTTTGAAAGGAAAGTGAATGTAGATGGTACTTGGGTGCATCAAAAATCCACCTTTTTTAATATTTTTTGAAAAAATCGAAAAAAAACGATAAAAAAATTACAAAAAACGGGGAATTTTACGCAAAATAACGTTTTTACAAAATACATTTTTTTTAAATACTTTAACTCAAAAACGAAAAACCGCATACACTTGAAATTTTCACCAAACATTTAAATCAGCATTTTTAATACATGATAACGTTTTCGAAGTATTTTGAAATTTGTTGACTTATTTATAGAAATTAAAATTTTCGATTTTTCTGTTTTTTTTTTTTTGAAATACCGATAAAAAATATTTGACTGAACAAAAAATTTTGAAAATTTAATACAAGGTAAAAAAAAAATAAATATAATCATCATTGTAAAATAAATAGATTCTATGATTCCGTTCAGAATCTAAAAGAATCATTACTAGTTTTGGATTTAAATAAAAGGATGGAAAAATATTCATGATTTCATACAATATGTATAATATAATATTATACACTGCAATCTATAACTATACGCTTAACTAACAAAATTGAAATGTTCATGCCAAAAGGCGGGTTAGATAGTACATTTAATATATACTATAATATGTATATTATAATATTATACGGTTGTGTTGTACTCGGGAGACAGACGTTATTTGTATAACCGGCTACCTTCGTGTATTTGTAGGTATACTTGATTCGAAATAATGATAATATTCTACTCCGTATATAAATATTCGAGTTTTGTGAGTGTGATGATCCTTTTGACATTATAAGTACGTATAAATTTGTCTGTTTTATTTTTCGCGAATTCATACATTTCTGACATAAGACACGAATACGCGTACGCAATTGCTATTCTAAAGGTCGTATTATATACATGACTCTCATAAAGAACCCAGAAAGTAAACTATTTTAACAGCGTACACATTGTATATGTATACAAAATTAGAAAATGTATACATCCGTAGGCTGTAAAGTATTAGACTGCTATCTAATTTGGTAGCAATGAAATATTTCAATCACGTCATAAACATTCAATCTCTAAGTAAGGTGTCATAATATGATCACCGTAAGGGGGAGGATTCTCACTGTTCTAGGTTTAAAAGCAAAAATTTAAAAATGTGCAATAATAAAAAATATATAACTTTACATTAGCCTACGTGTAATCTATCGGAAATCTTTGGATTTTTTCGTATTTATTTATCATTTGCTGCAATGTAGTGTATTTGTATTGCTATTAAGTTTGTCGTTTATATTATGCATTTATTATAATATAATATATTATACAGTTATATTATAGAATTCAAATGATGTTCATTCTCTTTGTTAATCTTCTCCTAATTATTTTTGCGGTGCTCAAGTAAGAAATACCAGCATGAAACAACAGTTAGAGACATTTCCGTACATTAAAATCAGTGGACGCAATATAAGACAAACAACAAGCACGTGTGTTTACATGTTTAATAAATAAATATGTCAATTATGTATATTGAATTAAATAAGAACTGTAATTTTTCATTTAAAAGTCGTTACTGAAGTTTCAACAATGAATGACATTACCCCACATGTCGTTTATTATTTAAGAAGTGGTAACTTAAAACACATACCTACTCAAATTTAACAAGTAGTATATAATAATTTTACAACAATGTGATATTATTTAATATTAGATTTACTTTGTAATCATTCCAGTATAGTGTCATAACGTCTGTATAATATAGCGTCCAAAAAATACGTAAAATAAAAATCAAATTTTAGTTGCCTATTACAATAATGTAACAATTATTCATAACCACGGGTGCCGTGACTTCAAAACTACAAACTTTTTGGTCGTACGTTTAAGTCTATTTTTGGCAGCGTTCATTAAATTAATAAACGTTTTATTTTTCAGCTTCATTACGGAGTTATGTAAATTATTTCACACGAATTAATTTTATTACTCCGACGAGTAAGGGAGAAAAAAACATTTAATTATTCATTATTTGTTAAAAAATTTGTTTAAACCTACATATGTATATTATAATGGTATACATTTATGTTTTACACTATTCAAACCCCAAATAAATAATATAATTTTATAGCAGTGATTATAATATTAATTCATATATATTATGGATAAAGATTTCTATATAAAATGATGGTATCATAAATCATAAAAAATGAAAAAACAATGATCTAAGTATTGTGCTGTATCACGATCATTATAGATTTAACATACATCAATTAATATTAATAAACACTGCTAAAATATTTTTTGTAAGTAAACATAAGAATTCTAAGGAAGACTATCAAAAAATCGAACAAAAATGGATCACGAACAAATTTTGAAATTTTTTGAATTTTTTTTTAATAATCAAAGTTAGTTATGAAGAATAATAAAAATATACATTTGATATATTATATATATATATATGATTAATCGAAAAATAAACTTGTCAAACCTTGTTAAGTACCCATATATACTATAATAATGGTATATGCATTATATAATCAACAAAAGAGTTATTGTATTGAACTACCTATTATAGATTAGTCATAAAAATATATTTAGAAAATGAGTTATACTTGTGAAAATATCGCAATCTTGGACATGATTTCTGGACATTAATTTATAACGTTTAAAATTAATATCGCTATTAAGTTATTATAGCAATGTGAATAGTATAAAAAATATACTGCGTGTAGAGGTTTGAATATAGAAATATTTGTACTCGGAGATATATATATATATATAATAGCTCCGACGATATTTTTAAGGAGCTGTTACATCGTTATAAATATAATATAACCTACAGTTATACTATTACTTACATTAAAATGCTTATGATACCGTGTGGTAGTATTATGACTATTATGTGATGTTTTTAATAAATAATCTTAGTATATTGTACTATTAAAATAAAAAAAAATTAAAAATAAATTACCCATTGTACCCTTATATAGTGGGTACCATGCTCTCATCATTTACATACTTTTACACGTTATACGTGTGTAACAACATAACTTGTTTTCTCGGTCACTGACCCGTGGCGTGTGAAAGTGTGAAAGCTTGCGATCGGGCCCTTATTTGTTAATTCGTTAATACTTATAATTGGTGTACAGCACATACACATATGCACACACATTCACCCTCGCGCGTGTACATCATAATAATATCTTCATATTAACATCGGTCCACCACTGACGTACATTCATATACATTTGTTTTCATTTCGATGACTGACCTTTTATCATGTATATATTATGTATAATATATATATATATATATATATATATATATAAGTATATTATGTAAGTATGAATAATAAATGTGTTTGTAAACATATATAATATTTGTATATGAATAATATGCATATATATATATATATATATAATGTACATACATATGATTACATATAGTTATATAGTACTACACTACTGCGCTAACATGTGTGTGTGCGCGTGCGCGCGCGCCCTGTATATTATGGACCGTGAAACCGACACTGTATTACCTACCCCGTATAATACACACAATATACATATATTATTATTATTTTGACGGTTTGTCCGTAATACACACACACACACACACACATGCATAGACAAAATATATACACACAAACGTTCACGTCATTTGCATTGTAATACTATCACGTGGACACCAGATGGTGATGGGTCATGTAATACTATTATTTATAATGTTGCTGCCATGATCATTACGAAGGTTAAGTGAGTTAAGTTCGTCGGCATTGTATTCATGTTGTGGGTAAAATACTTTCAACGGAACATGGTACAAAACAGAAAATATGATACCGATAGATCCATAGGCGTAGATCAACTATTAATATTATGTTACATACTTGCAGTACTGAAAATATAATATTTACATTGATCGTGTGTGAATTAATATATATATATAAATATAGCGACGTTTACGACGTGGAAAAACTTTAGTCTCAACAAATGATAATATCGTCATAAGTATTTGAAATTTCCACACAGAATTAAAAAATATCGTTAATAGTTATAGCACTTATATTCTTAATCAAAATATTTTTTTCGTCATATAATGGGTGTAAAAGTTATTTATTCGCTGAAAATATTAAAATAAATCACATTAAACTATATTGTACATAAGGTATAAGGTATTTTAACCTACATATGTGCGCATTTTGAGCGCATAGATGAAAATTATAAGTGCGCATCATATATGAAATCCAGTCTTCAATAATAACGCAAACTAAACTTCGTCTCGACGAATAATGTTCGAGATCGGGTTGTCTGAATGACTGTCGGATGATTAAATCTCGAACGAACCCAATATAGGTATATAATATATTAATTATTTATTTTGCAAAATACGAATAATATCGTTGACCATTGTATATATATTATGTACACATATCATTTACTTAGACTTTTTCCGTGGAACTCAAATGCTATAGACGAATACAGAGTCGATAATAAATAAAAGAGTAGACTAAGAGTGGAATAATGCGGTCTGAAATGTATAAACATGTCTACCAAATCACGACCAGGTTTAGAATTTACATCGAGTGCAGTTTACTCTCACTTTTTACCCCAGATGCAGGTGTATACCCAGACGCAAATTATTAAAATCATTATTAATTATCATGAAGCTAGAAGAATTATGCGACGACAATGAATTAGTAATATTTTTATGAACATTAAATACATAGTTTGAATAAATATCTATCAAAATATTCTGCTACTTTAACTGCATGTAAATCATAACACAATTTAATTATATGTATATATATATATATATTTATACCTATATATATATATATATATAGGTATAAAATATGTTATATATATATATACACCTTTATAATAATAAGCATTCTAAAAAAAATCCTTGTGGTAACAAAGTGTAACAAAAAAAGGAAAATACTTCAACCGATTACTCGCTGCATATGTAATTCAACTTAATTATTTTATAACTATGAAAGTAATTGTTCAGCATAAGATTGATTATTTATTAATTATTGATACTTGTGAAATTTGTCAAATTATTTCGGATTTTTTTATTGATAACTATAAATTCATTAAAAAGTGCCAAGTCAAAGCATTAATATCTATTTATATATATATATTGTTTAATAAAAATTCGGAGTGGAGTAAATATTTTTCTGAATATTTCAAAATCAAATAAATTTATTATGGTTACAACCGATTGATATTGGTAAAATATTTTATTTTCGTAGATCAACTACATGATATATAGTTCAGAATTCAATTAGTCGCATAAATTTTATAAAAATTAAAAAACAAACAATGCGGGTGAGGTAAGAAAAAAAGACAAATATTTCTTCCTATTTTGAGTATTTCTACGACTAATGAACACCTACACCTTGATATGTACATATTGTATTATACATCAATTGCGTTTAGTCAGCAAACGTTCTTGCGTGATTTAATAAAAAAAAACAAAAATAAATAACACGCACAAGTTACATCGTAAAACTGCATATGATAACGAAATGAAAACCCATGCGGTAGGCGGGAGACTGCGGAAATAAGCCATAGAAAAACGACAAGCGTTTAACTCGATTTTTTTTTTATCGAGTTCAAAGGACGTTTTTTTCTTCTTCTTCTATTTTTTATTTTTTGTTTTCCTTTTTTTACTGCACGCATTTGATTCGAACAAACAAAGAGTACAAATGCGGTCAGTCTGAATGTACACCTACACAATATGATGTTTAACAACCAACTCAGACCAGTGTTCAAGTCAAATAACAAAAAAAAAAAAAAAAACAGTTGGGCTTCACTTTGCTGTACAGTTGAGGGTAGAGTGTACCTCGTTTATAGGATAGGTTATTATTACAATTGATTTATTAAATTTGAATGCAATGATAGATATCATTGTATACGAAATAACGATTCTGAACGGAGTTAATATGTTTGTCTAAAATGTGTATATAAAAATATAGTATTTTATATTTAAATTGAATTATAATGAAATTTCGTAAAAATTTAAATTTCAAACAGTCATAAAATTTTTCTTTTAAGTCCGGTAGAAATAATTTTATATATTTTGAAGATTAGCTTATGGACAACCTAGTGTTAAAATTTTGAACCTTAAGTATAAATAAAAAAAATTTATGTATTTTCAACTACAAAATAACTTGCAAATCATCGCGATTTAAACATATTTAATACAAATTAGAACTTTGTGGGCTCATAAAAAAAATTTGAGTGAAACCATCTCCGATATTTTTTAGTTAAAATTAGTATAACTTATAATTAATCCTTTAATACATTTTCAAGAGTTTTCAGACAGCCAAAAATTTTTTATAGATATTTAAAAAAAAAACTTACAAAAATCGAAAATTTAAATTGTCTATAAATAAGTCAAAATATGTCAAAATACTTTGAAAACTTAAGTATGTATAGATAATGCCAATATAAAGATTTGGTGAAAATTTCAAGTTGTTACGGTTTTTCGTTTTTGAGTTAGAGCATTTAAATAAATTTTTTAAGTTTTTTTGTAATTTTTTTATCGTTTTTTTCGATTTTTTCAAAAAATATTAAAAAAGTTGGATTTTTGACAAGCCAAAGTACCATCTACATTCATTTTCCTTTCAAAAAAGTTGCTGTTTAAGAAGATTGAAGCATTTTTACTACCAAAAAACGTGTCCTCAGACACAAAAAAAAAAATAAAAAAATAAAACGCACATAATTGTAAAACCAATAGATTCCATCACTCCATTCAGAATCTAAAAAAATAAATAAAATAGGTTCTAACTTATAAGTACACACAAATATAATAATAATAACTCTTAATAAAATAGTCTGGATCTAGATAAAAGTATGATCATACTATGTTAATACTAGGGTTGGGATTTCAAAGTGCTGAGATATCACAAAAAATGGCCATACCAAAATGCAAAAATATCTTAAAGAACTCAAGAAATACATTTTTTTTTAAATAAATTTTATTTACAATTTGTATTATTTATATACAATATGAAAATTTGATGAGTTCAGTGAAATTTCGTTTGAAAAATGAGAAGATGAAGTTTCCTATTTACCACACGGTCATTTATGTACAAAACAATTTCTTTCTTTTTATATTTAATTAAATCTTACAGATGTTTCCGTATCACAAGAATATTGTTATGTTTATTATTTTTAATATACTTCACTATTTTAACGATTTAAAAGGTTACTTGCTAGTGTTTTATTAGGCTCCGTATTGAATGGTTTAGCTGGTTTTGTAGTTTATTATGGAATTCATAATGATTTAATACAAGTTTATTGAAAGTTTGAATATGAAGGTCAATAAAAATGCCTTAAGGTTAAGTATGTTCAATATTTCAAATTAAAATTACATTAAAATAATCAATAGGTATCGTCAAAAACAAATTTTATATTTGCGGACTTACATTTTTGAACACCAGAAAAAATGATGACGTTAGATCGAAACTCCACCTCCAGTTATTTACATCGATAAATACAGAAGCAAGTATCTACACTGTTTACATTGTCTACATGTGATTTAATTTATTATAGGTATCTAAAGAATTTTTTTTTTAGAATAGTGTTAAAACCTTAAAAATCTCCGTGCCTATTATACATATATAAGGATGTTCGTAAACGTATAAGAACTTTGTATATTCGGTTTCAAGAGTTAAATCCACTACAAAATGTTAAAAAAAAAACCATAGTGCATGGTGGTTATTCAATATTATATATATATATATAGTGATAAGATTTGAAAATGTGATTTCAAAAGAATAAATTAGGAAAAATCCGTCGACAGTAGAGACAAACGCCCGGTAAAAATATATATATATATATACATATTATTATAGTAAGTTATGTACATATACATATGATTATTATGCATATATGGCCCTTTCTCATACGTAGACAGTAGAGCCTCATTATTATAACGGTGCAGTGTTTTTTCCATTAAAATATTGTATGTATATATGCCACGACAGAAACCCATGTTGAACGTTTCATATTACATACAGCCTACATATAGCATACGGAATAATATGCAAACGATTCTTCCAATGAGTATATAGGTTTTGAATTTAAAATATACACACGCGTGTGCTTGGTGCAGTACGGTGTAATATATGTTTGACATATTATACAGTTCTGACTTGGTTAACTTCAAGTTGAAGTGAACGACAAAAAATTTCGCTTCATACAAAAACACAAAAATAAAATAAAATAAATTGCAAAATATGTAACTTTAATGTAAAATAGTACAATATTAATGATACGTATTTACATATTTAATACAATACTAACATATGTATTTATATATATTATATAATATATTATTATCAAAAGTATAAAAAAAATTATTTGTTTATTCCTATAGTTATGAGGCGTTTTGACATGACTAGGGTTACCTACGTCTTAATACACTGGGACATGTCATCAGCTAACGACTTCGGTCCCAGTTGTCCCATTAGAGTCTAATGGAATAGATTAGACCCTTCAAAAGTCCTGGTTAAGTTTAAATAAAATTAGTACAACAAATTATAAATCAAATTTTAAAATTTGTATACAAAATAATTTCACGTTAGGCACTCCACTACTATGAAAATATTATATTTATTGATAATAATCATTAAACTGAATTAATCAAATGTACCATTCATTTAATTTCTGTAAGAATAGATGTCATTTCTCTTAAAATTCAGAGTTAAATTAAATTTCAACACTATTATTATTTTATTCTTTTACTAAATTGTGTTCTGAATTTTATAGTTTTAAAAAAAGCTGTTGAAATTATTTTTGTAAATGTCCCGGTCAGTACTTGAAATTTTATGGCAACCCTAGACATGAAAACACGATTATAATAACTCAATCATAGGACACGCGAAACTAACAAATGGATTTATTTTTGATAATTTGATTGGGAAAATAATCATAATATATTTTAAAATTATGTAAATAAAATTAAAAATTAAAGTTATTTACGAAAATACTTGAGTTGAACTTAGTTTTTTTTACATTGTTTAAGTAGATAATTCTAGGTACCGGAGAAATACTTCGAGTTACCCAAGTTCGTCTATAATAGTTATGTCGACTATAATAGATTATAGTCATTGCACGTACACAAAAGTGTCCCCTCTAACCAAATCTACCCCCGCAATCATTAAAAATATTATAAATATTGGTGTGCATTTTTCATTCCCTGCTACAGACGCAATACTTCAAAACTTCCATTAACATAATATTGTGTATTATTCTACATCAGGTGGTGTACGTACACCATTGTGGAATAAGGCATAATGTGTGCAGTGGATTTACACTCTATATATAGCTTATTAACTTTTATAACTTTTAAATAAATTTCAACACGACGTGATTTAAAAAATATATCATTATAATCTTTGCACGCAATATGCGCGAAAGTCAAGATCAGAAAAATTAAAAACTAAAAAAATATTAAAAATAAATAACATTATTTTGTATCTATATTACAATAGTACTGATTTCGTATATGTTACATTATTTATTCAATGAGAATAACTAGTTGAATTTAATATTTTCGTTAGGTTGGAATACTGAAAACTTAAGACCAAATTTAAAAAGTAAAAAATCCCAAATATAATTGTTAATGAAGAGAAAGATAAAAGTAAAATTTGTATTTAATTTTTTCAGTGATTGTAATTTGTATAGTTTTATTGAGTTGCGTGGTTTGCAATATCATAAAAATATTTTGTCTTTTTTGAATAAATATCACAAATATTAAATATTTATGTACTATTATTCATTTATTATTAAAATTATAAATAATTAATATTTTTAACTTATTTATTGGTTTGAAGACATTAATTTCAGGAAAAATTCTTTCAATTTCTAACGAATAAAGTCTCAACATTTTTTTTTTTTGTATTAATGCACTTGCACCAGTTGAACCTAGCATATTATTTTGAAAACAAATCTCCGTATAATTTTCCGCATAATTAGTGATGCCTTGACGTGTGGAAATATTGAACGGTAAGTCTACTTTTATAAATAAACTGTACACAAGAAGTATGCTACTGTCGACCTTTCGAAAAGAGGGTGCAAAAAAAAAAAAACAATTCAATGATCATCTAAATATGCGAAAAACACATTAATCCAAGACAGTGACCTTATACAAATCTCATTGGATTATGTGAATATACGCATTGTATTATTTTGTATTGTTTTCTTACAGCTGCTGCGCGTTCGAATATCAATAAATTAACGAATGATATTCACGGGACCCATTCGGAAATAAGTCAACCTGTTCCCGATGGAATTAATTACACGAAACTGAAAAACAAAAAGGTGATTGCGGCCATGGAAAACGAAAGGTGTTGCGAGAGAACACGAGAATGCTGAAAAGCGATATAACAACAGCAACAACGATAACAACAATAATAATAATAATAATAATAATAATAATATCCTATTCTCTAGCGCTCTGCGTTCTTTTTGCCAGTATCTAATCTGTTTTCGTGCGCCAATAATGAAAAATAACACAATCGAAAGACCTAGAGTCCTCGTTACTTTTTCCACTCTAAAGTATTAGCCTTTTTTAATTAAATGTGCTTAAACAACAATATTGAATCAGGAATAGGAAACACTAGTTCGAACTCTTTTTTGAAATCAAACAAATAATTGTTTTTTAAAAATTCAAATTTTTGTTATAGAATTGTCAAAAACCAACATATGTCATCTTTCTTGGAACGTCAAAACCTTAATGGTAAGCACTTAAAAGTGTGTATTATTTTTAATTATACAATCGAACGCAGAACATATCACCTTTGCATTTTTGTACTGAAAACTCACACGGGGTCATTGTATGAACAGGAACAACAAGGATGAATTTGGGCATATGATATTTACTAATATCCTCGATGAATTAGGACTTAACTATTTGAATTTAAAGATGGTATTTATCAAATAATAATTTATTTTATTTATTTTCAACTACCTATTCTATACAATTAATATCTACCAGTGTAATAACACGAACATTAATAATAAATCAGATATATTCGTTTTTAATTAATTACTCTTCCTATGGCCTACATTTAAATAAAAATAGGTAGTGAGAAATGAAACATTTTTAAATATTTGAGTCATAATATAATATTTGACACGGTTCTTAGTGGTATTAATATAAGCCGTGCTAATTCTGGCTATAGAAAGTTATAAAATGTCTTCAATTTCTTATATAAAATATCGTTTTACCTTACGTGTTTAATTTACGTCGATTAGACACATGCATATTGAATTGACTAAATATTCTGTTAGATACATCTGTAGTTATTTGATATTTCTATAAGTTAAAAGTAAAATTCATTATTTAAAACTCCAAATGCACAAATGTGTGTATTATTCTTAACTGCAAGTTTGCTCTTCGATAGTATTGTTTGAGAATAAAGCTAAAATATTTGTCACTTTATCTATACGTTCATAAGGATTTTATGAAATTTTAACTACCTATTGAAAACGTTATGGGTATGAACAATATTACAGTTTAAAAACCTCATTAGTCGCCCAAGAATTAAAATAGCACAAAAACTTATGACATCACACAAGATAATATTTTTCCCTTATAGTATTTAATAACAGATCAGTTTACACGTATATTAAAAATAACAACAAAAAGTCGGTTATACTGATCACAGATTTGCTACATAGTATGCGTTTGTAAGACCACGGATACAGTACGTGCGGGTGATACGTGGTTGCCTTAAGAAAATTATTGGTAATGGACATCGAAAAAAAAGAATAAAGACGAAGGATCATTAAATGGACGAAAAGGGTATTACGTTTGGATAATATATGTTATGTATTTATCATTGCTGCAGCATGCGATCCTATTCGGTGGTCGGGATGATGACTCGCAATGTTTTACAAGGATTATTGTATAAGTTTGATATGTATTGTTGGTGTTGAGTACATACGTATTCGCCTGCGTGGTTGTCTTTTTAATGTGCTCGTGACACCGTTTCGAAAAAATAAAACGGATTTTACGGAAAACTCGAAGATTAAGTACCGCAAACATATTACATAACGATGTGTAATAGGTGAACACGTGTTCGAGTAAACGTGTTTCGACTGCTGTTGTAGCCATATGTGAATCCGCAGATTTAGGTCGGTGGCAAGGAGAGTGGTGGTTGATCAAAAGAACACCGTGCAAGATGTATAGACAAGTTTTGGACCTTAACCGCAAGTGGAAAACATAAGGTTGTGCAATATTCAGTAATATTATCTTGTCATTATCATTATTCTAGGTACAAATAGAAAAATTTGCATAAATTCTTTAAGTGTTCTTGGACATGTTTTTTTTTTTTTTAATTACATGGCAGGAATCACATGTGACACACCTTGTACCTATAAGATCCATACATTTGGACAAACATTTGGAGTCAATTTTGAAAATTGGAACTAGTAACATGTAGAATCTCAATTCGTCAATTCGATAAAATATTAGCAGAAAAACATCAATTTCACTTCTTATAAATAAAATGTTATTACTCGTATTTAAATAAATACTATGTATACTTATGTATATTATAAGAATTATGTTTTAAATATTTATAAGTAGTTATATATTTCTATAAAATTAAAAATTATTAATTATGTGCAGTGTCGCACCCAGGGGGGGGCTTTGAGGCTGAAGCCCCCCCCCCAAAAAAAAATATTTTTTTACTAAATTATACATTATTATAGCATATTTTCACAAATATAGTAGGTACTACAATGATGATTGATTAAACGTATAATATAACATATAGTTATAATAGTGAAAAAATTACCATTTATAATTTGCGGTGGTTATTTTCTTGTGTGTGAAGAAAATAGGAAAATGTTTAAGCCCCCTTCAAACAAAAATCTTGGGTGTGCGCCTGATTTTGTGTGTTCCTACATTTTAGCCGGCTAAGAAGTCTTGATATTATATATGGCCTTTCAAATTTTAGATAAAAAAAAGTTTTAAGTAAAAAATAATTACTAAAATAATTTTAAAAACATAATACTTAATACATAATAATTTTCAAATAAGATCCGGGCCACAGTACTATCCGTTTACGGTAGGTCTGGTATAATAATAATAATAACAATAATATACAATAATATAATATTAAAGTGGTGTATTAGTTTGATCGTTTATATATGGCGCGTGCACGGTGCACATTGTTTAACAACTTTAGGCTCTACTATCGTTTTACGACAATGTGTATAATATATATTATATAAAATTTACATTTATATTTTTTACTATAGAACTCAGTTGCTTATAAAATATTATTCTTTTCAACATTAAAGTTCACTTTTCCATAGCTATTTTAGCATTTTTTAAACCCACATAAACAAGTTGAAGGACGAGGGACTTATACGTACCTATTATTCTGAAAATCGGTCTCAGATAGCTATACTTTACTGACATATCAAAACAACACGAGAATGTTAAAACTTAGAACAAAAAATTTATTTTATAATAATATAATATACTGTAAAGTAAATTTAATTTTGTAACTTATAGAACATTGTTTGAAGTGTCTTACTCTCGCTTACCAATATCAAATATTTTAGAGAAGATATATATCATTTAGTTAGTAGAAAGTCATCTTTACTAATACTATAAAGTATTATAAACATTACAATATATGTTCTACAAATATCAATATTTTGTTATTAAGTTTTAAGCGAGGTTTTAAGTAGGTAAATAATCCATAGATTTACCGTAGTAATACGTGTATTTTGGACGAAGGACATACGTATCACAACAGTTGCTGGTATATGCATTGTTCTCATGTGCCCGTGATTCTAGGTTATATTATAATATGTACCATGATTTTTCCAACATGTACCGTAAAAGTGACATTTTAAAATGTAGTAAAATGATTTTACAACAGCGTGTATTATACAAAAATGAATTATAATCGTCATAAAGTCGGGGACCTAAGAATTTTAAGTTTTCCTGCACGGCGCTATTAATACGGGAAAATGGGTGAGTTTGTCGTAGGTGCAATCTCGCGATCAAGAACTGCCTACCGTAGTGAAAGGGCGTTGGAACTCTCCTCGCTCCACGGTCACTTAGAAACTTTTGCGGACCGGTTGGTACGCGATTATCGCTTATTTGACAATATTAAGACGGGCCCGGCATAGTTGATGTCCTTCTACCGTGTTACCATAACGATCTATTCATGTTCCGCAGCCGGCGTTTCTTATAACTCATCAGGGTTATGCAAATTACGAGAAGAGATCCGGGGGAGGCACTCGTTTACACGTAGACACTAGACTAGAATGACGCGCGCGCGGCTGTCGAGAATATTCCACGACGCGTTATATACGTGCGTACTACATTATATTATATTCGAACAATAAGTTCAAACTTAATGTTTTGGCGGGCTGCGGTAATAATATCGTATATAAACTTGAGGTATATGCCATCGTATCTCACGGATAAGGTCTCGGTCGTATACGGGTCTCCTAAGCTTTACTAACTAGTCCGTCAAGCAAATTTATGTTTTGAAAATATTATAATAATTTTCAAATCGAAAATTTCTTACTTTAAATATAACTTATTAAGATATATAAGTAATAGATTACATTTGTTTCTTCATTGTTGTTTTTACAACTATATTAAAATACAACGTAAAATAATAAAATGGTCAGAAAATAATTCTTATCCATCCTCGTTTAAATTTTCTATCTAGCATGTCTAGGCAATTTTAGCCCACGATTCCAAAGCAAATTTTTAGACTTGGCTCACCGTAAAAAGAAGGTTGGAGACCCCTGCGCTATGCTATATATTTTGACGTATAAATATTTTCTCGTTTCACATAAAGAAAACGTTACGATAACAATAGTATAATATTATAACATATTAAACAAGTCACTGATGTTCTGTAGTGGTATTTAAAAAAATCAAAAAACTTGGTGTTTATAACAATTTTATTACACTCATAGAGGCAACCACGCAACTAGGATAATAACCAAAGGGTGAAAAGTATACAATACATGTACATATACGAGAAACGTAACAATACAAACACGAATAATTATAGTGCAGCAAAAGCTGAAAAATACCTTTTTAAAAATCTGTTCATGGGCACACTACTGTAAATTATAAGGGCCGTCTGTATTTTTTTTTTAAACACTATTAAAAAAGATTACGTCACCTGCCAGCATCATAAGTGTCTACAAACGCTTTGCCAGCCAGACCTGAAAACTTGAACACATAATAAAAATAGACTTATCGAAAAATTTGGTACAAAGATGTATGCAGAGGCAACCACAGATAACTCAAATAATTCATCAGAATCTATTTATAATATCTTTTTTTTGTTTACATCACAGTTAAACTATCTCGTTAGCCCGTTATTTTCTCTATTATGAACACTCTTCAACACATTTATTTCCAAAAATTCCTTTAAATATCTTTAAATACGAAAACACGAACTAATAGTAAACATTTAAAATCGTTCTAATGATTGTTTTAGTAATTTCTTATTTTATTTATCTTTAAATTATAATTTAATTTTTATCATTACTATTATCACTTTAAATTTGTATGTTATTGTTATTATTATTTAATAAAAATATCTAATGTATATTGTACTGTAATTTTTGAGTTGTAATGTGTAGTGACAAAGACTATTTAAAATAAATATGCCAAAAAAAAAAAATATATATATGAAAAATTAATCGATAGTTACACGCAGACAGATGAACTTATACATTTTTTCATCATTTCTTGTTTTTAAATCTAGGTAGTACTTCAAATCCAGTATTCTGAATCATATAGTTACTATTTAATATGTTTGAAAGTGTCGATGAAACAAGTTAAACTTTAAACGTAGTATCTTGATCTTAACAGGGGCAACATATTAACACTCCATGTATATATATTTATAAAAACACAATAACAAAAGTAAAAAAGATTATGTTAGTACATGAAATACTATCAAATAATTAAACAACGGTTTGAGTATAAAACAGATGATAATTCAAATGGTAGTTCAAGCAGATACGATACCATTTATTAATTTATACATACTGTATTTTATACTATTTATACTATTCGTGTGGTTATCTCAAAGGAAAAGAGACCTATGCATTATTCTTGAAATATATTTTATAACGTTTTGATTTAAGTAAAACGTAGACGGTGTATTTTGCTGAAAGGTAATTATCGTTAATAATCACACATCTCGTCGATAGAATCAATTAAATTTTAAGACCCAATGCGGGGGTGGTATTAAATAGCTTGAAATATGCATACTTTAGATCATGTAATATGGAAACAACAGCAGTAAGATACTTGAAAAACAAGGGTTAACTCTCTATCCTCTAAAAATGATCATCGATGTTTCACATGTTTTGAGATCCACGAAACAATAGTCTGCAGCTTTCGTTTATAACAGTAGTATGTATTTATGTACGGTAAAAATCTCTGTTTTAGCGACTGATAACGGAGCAATTACCTTACTCATGAAGAAGTGTGTTGTACTGTTGAGAAAAATATATAAATTACATCGTGTTATATAAACTATATTATGATAAATAATATCATGTACCTACATCTTTTTCTGGACAAAAATTTTTATTATAATTTTAATATGCCATGACGTTACACATTAATACAAGAATGCGAATAATATACCTGGCTAGTATTTAATCGAATGAAGGCAATGCGTGTTCAAATGTACTAACAAGCTTTTTACCATGTAG
The DNA here is from genome assembly GCA_025469195.1 of Chaitophorus viminalis. Classification (NCBI taxonomy): domain Eukaryota; kingdom Metazoa; phylum Arthropoda; class Insecta; order Hemiptera; family Aphididae; genus Chaitophorus; species Chaitophorus viminalis. Next base: position 17,154 of record JAIPRK010000636.1, read on the forward strand.
TATTTTCTGCACCACGTGAGTACGTGACCGTTTGTAAGTCATGACTCACGATATATCCTGTGGTATAATATTATAATAATTTTTTATCTCTCAATCCTCACAATATGTTTGTTATTCGCTTAAAGGTTGCGCATGCATGAAAGAAATGCAATTGGCGGGTGTTAGCAATCAAAAATTTTTTGGCAAACTTTTATAAACTTTTGCTTATTTTATTTAAATTATTATCATTTCATTTATAAAATATACCGTCTATTTTCTCAGGTAGTATATTTGCGCGCGTAAATACTAACGGCATAGCGCTGATCTAGAAAATATTCCGGAACAGATTAATATGTGAGAACGGTTTGCTTGCGTACTACGATTGTTTTAAACGAAAAAAACGTACAATATATAACAAGCAACCTCGTGGGTCATACATCAGGGTGTGTTTACATTGCAATTTGACCAAACCGAAATTCTAAAGGGCTGATTGGGTATGATCAATTTGGGTTGGAAACGTTGTTCACGTGGAATTCACTGGTGGAATTGTGGTCATTAAGTTTAATAATTTAATTAAAACTGCAGCTCCACCGAATCAGTAATTAGGTACTATTATGACGTTTTATAAATTCAATTAAACGAAATAAAAAGTATAATGTAGTGAATATTTAAAACAAATATTTTTATTTATCTGGACCTATTATATTAATAATAATGAAATCGGATACCGCAGTCAATTAGTCTAGTTCCCGAACGAGAAATTAGAAAAATCTAAAACAATGTGCAGTCATAATATAATATTGATTGAATAAACAAATATTAGTGTTTAAAATAATGTTAGATATGTTATATCCCTGATCCTTATTTTGAACAAAATTAAATAACGGGAAAATTCAAATTTCACTTATAGTCTATTTTTTCGAACTGCGGAGTATAAAATTGTAGCAATGATTATTATATTTTCCTATTTTTGTTTAGTATTGTTAATACCACGATGTATAATATATTATATACTGTGAGGATATCACTATAAATCGGTTTCAATTTTAGTTATTTATAGTAAAATTCCCAGTTTAGAACAGGGCTTCCTTGTAACCAACGTATTAATAACTATATAATTATTCAATGATTGTATAAAATAATATGTTTAATGCGAATATTTTATTTTCCTGAATGCACACAATGTAAAATAAAAACTATATGTACCTTAAGGTATGAAAATCGAATTTCGTTTAAAAAAACTATCAAATTTTGCAAAAATTGTATTAAACAGTATTCAGAAAATCAATACTTTTTTATGAATAGGTATTATTATCATTCGCGAGAACCTCGATTATATTAAAAACGATAGATTTGGTACTGAGGATAGGTGAGGAGGATGCTGCAGTATTTAAAAATATAGGCATATGAAAATCACTCGAGTGTCGTTATAAATACCTGTAGGTATTATTAATATTAAATAATAAATTGTCGAAAAATGTATTATAATATTACTATTACTTACTATTACTTATTATTATTAAAAAAGTTAAACTAATAACACAGCAATTACCTATGCACCTATGTACTACTACTTATTATTATTATTATTATTTAAATTTAAGATCGTGCCGTTTTGAGTATTTTGATTTTATGTTTGACTCATTAACATACATTGTACATATTTTTTAAACAATAAAAGGTAATAATTATAATTATAATGATATAACTATATTTTTATAGGACTAAGTATTAAATACTAAATACATTATGTACGTGTGAGCTTTAACTCAAGCTAACACGTGTGTAGACCATATTGCATATACCACCATCACCAACAATTGCGTGCAGAATATTCGCCATAATAATATCCGTTTGAAAAATAACAATGCGTTTATGTAATAGTGTGAACATGTGTATATATGTATAATAATTATTTATTTTGCAGGTACATATTTCACAAATTTCACTATAAGGAAAACATGTTTATTTAAATTGGATTGAAATTAATTTTATTTCGGACTTGCAGGATTTTATGCACATAGCGTAGTTTAACTACCCGAACTTCCATGTTATGTATATACTGTAAATTTAATAATATTATTATATAATATGTTTGTTTAACGAAATGTCATTAAATATGGTTTCTAAATAACATATTAATCCGATCGTTCTTATTCCGTCTTCGAGCTAGTTATATACAGCTGTTTCGTAAAAAAATTTTCAACTCAAAAAATTCTATACTGTTATTATATTATTCATATACGTCCGGCAATTGTATTGAAAAATTTGAATAATCATGATAATTTAGTAAGTACCTCTTCTAGGATGTTTCCTCGATATGTTCTCCTGTTATTATTTTCGCTGTATTATCAATCAAGCCTATTATAATTTTTTTTATTACAAATTACAAAAAAGAATAATAATAATAATAACAATTTAAAGTACATGGCTATACCTATAATATACACCTATCATCATCATAATAATACTATTGTGTGTCATAATGTCTAAACGCAAATTATGCAAATTACCACGATAGATCTTAAAACATTTTGTTTTTGTTTTTACATTTAAAATGTATGATCAAAATTACTCTAAGGTCTTAATCAATGATAAACGTTAAATAAGGAAAATAATATACACTTAGTAATTTCATATTAAATTTTGACTGAATTTGTCGTTCTTATATTTGTAGTTATTTACAGGTTTATCTCATAACAATTATTTAAAATTCTTAATTACATATCTCATTAAGAAAAACACGAGAGATACAATATTTTAAATACCGTGGTTATTAGTCTAATGATAATAATAATAATTAACTTAAAAATTATAATTAGTCAGATTTACTAGAAAATTGTTCAAAGTGACGTACTGACATTTAAGGAACAGGAATATTTTATCTCATTTGGTATGTCTTTATAGTTAAATATATTATACTAAAATATGTATGCACATATTAACTAATTAAAAACAAAGCTAAATATCTAAGGAATTTAAGTTTAAACAAAAAAATTGTATCTAAGTATACACTTGTTTCCGCACGTTTTCGAATTAACGATTTCAAAATAATCACAATCTCTAACTTTTTATTTGATTTGATATTATATTAATGAACTTAAATTTTTTTAGATACTTCAAATTACAATAATAAAATATTTTTGCTCGTGTAAATTAAATAAGTTGATAAACTTGCAGTATAGTTGATTACGTATATAGGACTAAAACAACTCAACCCTTAAGAGGTCCCGGAATATTTTTATTACGGCTATTTTGTTAGACGTTAGGCAATTACACGTTATTATTAATTTTCAATTTTATGTCAAAAAAAATTAAATATAACCATACAGTGTTTTTGAATAGTGCGTTATAGTATTATAGTATATATTATATCAAAACATTTACGAATATGTCTGTACAGTTAACTATTCATTACTAAGTTTATAAAAGTAATATAAACCAGACTGGGACCAACAAATCCATTGCTAAATTCAATATGTGACCGTACTATTCGTGAATAATTTTATAATAAATACAGTGGAACCTTGATAACTTAAATCGGTAAGGTGCCAAAAAAAAATTCGAGTTATCGAAAATTCGACTTACAGAAAACCTCGATAACTCGAATCAGCAAAAAAATTCGAGTTATCGAAAATATTTCTTCATTTGAAAACATAAATACTTCATTTTATAATTTTGTCTTTATCCTTCAATATAGTATTATAGTCGATAAATATCGAATTTACTCGCGAAATCTTTTTGCGTTTCACTCCTTTTTTGACTCCGTTAATAATTTTTATTTTATCACCGACTAAGACAGTTAGAGACTTTAAACAACGTTTTTCCATATTGACTTCACAAAATCACAAGATAAACTGAACGTTTGCTGTGACACCATTATATTAAATATCGACATATAATTTTGCCAATAATTAATACAATAAATGTAGTAGATAGACGTAACTTATTGACGATTTAGTCATTATACCGTATTATATCGTTTAATTCATAACTGTACCTTTTAAGTATTAGGTAAATATTGATAATATTAATCGGTTTTCGATTACGATTATCGTTATTTATAATAATACAGTTGGTTATTTGACCTTCGAGTTATCAAGTTATGTACGTGTTATAAATTAATACATATGTAAATTGGACCTACGTATAATACATACATATAATATGTATAAATTATTATATAAATTCGAGTTATAAGCTAAAATTTGACTAAAAATATTTCAACTTATAGAGAAATTCGAGTTAGCGAAATTCGAATTATCGAGAAAATTTATCACACATATCATATATTGTAAAGCCGGGGCCAAGGCATTCCTTCAAGTTATCGAAAATTCGACTTATAGAGGGTCGAGTTATCGAGGTTCTACTGTATATTTTTTTCTATGAAACGATAAAGGATAATTCCACGATAAAAACATTGTGCTTATAAAGCGTTGCAAGTTAAATTTGTATTGAGCTATATAAGAATCACACATGGTATTTATATTATTCAATAGAAAGACATTATTATGAAGAATTGTTGCTCTGCAATACCGGTAACATTTACCACTGGACTATTGACTGTTCTCATACACCTATCTATTTGTCGAGACATTTGGAGAATTGCATGGGGTTCACAATAAGATTCACAAGAACGTTTGAATACGTCAGCAAGCGTTAAACATTAGATAAAAAGTAATCTCTGCTGAAAGCTTTGGCATCAACTGAAGACAACAACAAAAGAAAAACTACTGCGAGTTTTTGAAAACGTCGACATCTATGTGTTTATAAATAATTAGCCCGAGTGCAATTCAAAAACGCATAACTTTAATTTGTTTTATTGCATTAAATACATACACCTGTATTTTGAATTCTGAGTCAAACGAGGAATATATAGGTTATTAATTCATGATCTGTAGAATTTTTGTAATACATACAAAGTGTCCCACAGAGATTTTACTAATACATTTTGTTCTGCTCAACATTTATAAAATTTTTTTTAAATAATACTTCAGCACTATGATAATCATATTTTTAGTTTAACAATAATAATAAGAGAATTTATTTGAAAATCTAAGATTGTTTTTAAATTTTTTTTTAAAAAAAAAACCAAGACTGCCATTTTATTAATTTAATTTTAGAAAAATTTTTAAATGCGATATTGTCATTTATTATTAGTCGTGAATTCACTAACAGTTTTGAGTTTGGAAGAAAAAATTCAAATATTCATTTTATGGTGATAGTCTTGATTTCTAAAATCGTGGCCGTGCAATTATTTATATTTTCTTTGATTTCAAAAGATTAAATAAATTCACTAATAATCACAAGTTGTTCTCCAACAAAATTTTTTTTAAAAAATCCACTTTGAAATGGTTATATTGGAATTTAAGATAATTTATTTTCGGGAGAATATAATATTTTATAATATAAGAAGTTTATATTAGGTATACGTGTAATGCAAGCCTATATAATTTATATAAAAAGAAAATTAAAAAAAAAACATGAACCGGATGAAACTCACTCTGCTTTACAGTCCCGGAGTGGAGTGCACCTCGTACATAAGATAGGTTATTATAATTAATTTATTAAATCTTAATGCAATTATTCAAGGTATTATTGCATACGAAAAACAATTCGGAATGGAAATGATTTGTTAGTTTAGAATAGGTATATTATAATATTATATACCTAATATATTATGTTTTATTTAAATTGTAATATTATGTCAATATTTGCTTTTCAAACGCTTACAAAAAATAATTGTGCCTATGTATTTCAACAATTTTTAATGACAGTAAGAACAACTTCTGTGGAATCTTCTATTAAATATTCAAGTATTTTGTCTCAGCCAAATTTTTTTTATCAACAATTATAAATTTTTTTTTTTTTTCAAATCAAATATTCCACGATAATTTTGTGATAATTATAACTTATAATAAACTTTATATTCAATTTTCAAGAGTTTTTAGACGGCCAATTATTTTTTTTATCTACATTTCAAAAAAAAAAAAACTTAAAAAAATTAAATTGTTTATAAATAAGTCAAAAAAATTGAAAAGACTTAAAAATTTAACCAAATATAGAAAACGCTAATATAAACATTTGGTGAAAATTTCAAGTATTTACGATTTTTTTTTTTTTGAGTTAGAGCATTTTAGAAAAATGTATTTTTTCAAAACGTAATTTGGATAAAAATTCCCGTTTTTCCGTAATTTTTTCATGGTTTTTCCCGACACTATTGAAAAGTATTATAAAAGTTCAAATTTTGACTAGTCCAATACCATCTATATTCACTTTCCTTTCAGAAAAAGTGCTGTATAATGAAATCGAAGTACTGCCCCAAACCCAAAACATGATGACAGACACAAAAAAATAAATAAATAAAAAAACACATCATTGTTAAATCAATAGATTCCATCACTCCGTTCAGAATCTAAAAAATATTAATTAGAATAAAATTCATTGTATTGTCTGATTTTGATGGGACCCTATGGATCTATATTTTTTTATGTTATAATATACGTGATTTCCACCAAGAGCTTTGAAATATTATAGGTACAAATCAACAAACCTAATACTTTTCCTATATAAAATTTTGTGTAATTGGTTATTTGAAGAGATCCTTTTTTGAACAGTTTTATAAATGATTGAGAAAAATCATGTAACAATTGCAAAAAAGTTCAACCCGTATACTATTCTGTTTAGATTACCATTACCATATAAGTTATTTTGTTGAAATTATGGTAATATTACTTGGACATTTCATAACTTCGAAATATTTAAATACAATATTTGTGGAATTATAGATATTTTCAATTAAAAGTAGAACTTAGCTGTTATTAAAAAATTAGATTCTACTACACTACATCATTGTCTGTGTAAATATGAACGCATACATTTTTTACTCATAATCTTTTTTTTGAGATTGATCTTGACATTGATATTTATATTGGTTCCAAGTCTAAAAAACCAACCAAGAAATATTGTTATATGTTCACACCCGTATCTCATGAGACCATTATAGGGGTTTCGATATTTTTTATATTTATAATATCAGAACATTAGGGCAGTTTCTTCTGACATTTACAGATTAAACATTTAAGGACATTAAAAAAAAAAAAAAAAATCATGTTTAATAATAGTATATTCACCTACTAATATTTTGTAACAATGTATAAAAATGTGTTTTATTATTTTTAAAACCTGTGAGATTTTAGTTATTTTTTAAAGTTATGATGGCTTCGATAATATTTATAAATAATTATAATAAAAATTAATCGAAGAGCGAAAATGTTTACGTCTAAAACATTACAATGTTCAAAAATTTAATTCATCACAACGGTACTTCCATATTATTATAATATTTACCAAACATAATATTTTTAATATTCAGCAGTACATACTTACCTACGTATATAAGTACACATTATCAAAAATGATTTATCGCGCATGAAATAAACCCACCATTTTAACATTTTTCGATTCGTTATTGTAAATTATCCAAATCTAAACAACGTTACAGTATATGCATATATTAAACGAAATTATGAAACAGATATAACGAGGTGCGCGTTAGAAAAATAATATATTAATGTGGTGTTTTAGTTTCATAAATCAAATGAGATGTATAACTACTACATTAATACATTAAAATTTAAAAAAAGGTGTCAAAATAAAAGTTAAATACAATACAATATAAAACATCACTGTCTTACTGTCCTATTATTCTTTTTATTCTTTTGTCGTGTTTCTCAGATGTTCTGGAGTACCTACGTTAAATAGAAGTGAGTTCATTTTCAAAGCAAAAATGATCTAGTACCCATGAAATTGTTACGAGCAAAAATAATTATAGTATTAATAATCTCGGAGCTGGCGCACAGATGGAAGTAAACCTATATATGTAATTATTTTAGGAGTTTATTAAACTTTCAATTAACCTCAACTTGAAAAATTATGATTCCAAATATATCGGGAATAATTAATAGTTTACAATTTCTAGTTAAAATATTTATTTAATCAATATTTAAATAAATCAAAATTTGAATAGTACGTAATCCATTTTTTGATCTAGGCTTTCTATGCGTAAAATAAAAACTTATTACTTTGCTATAATTTACAAAGATTTATAACATAAAATTAATATTCTATGGACCACAAAATTATTGACAAAGTATACGAAATGAACTATAATTGGTTATTTATAATTAATTACATATTTAACTATTAGAACATTAAAACATATTATATTTACTTAAAACATTTATTCATTTGTTCATTATATAAATAATGAAATGTTGTATTAATAGTAATAAAAAAAAAATTCCATGATCTAATTATCGGGAACTAAATTTGTACAGACTCTCATAGATATTATCTTGCAGATATTCGATGAATATTTTACAACTAGCTTTTACTCAGAACCGTTTTCAAATAAAATGATTTATCATTGCTTTCGAATATAGCGGAATGTAGGTACACATTTTCAAGTAATACAGATAAATTTCATAAAATATGTTTTACAGTGTAGAAATGTTTTACCCTGATCTGATGAAAACTTCGGTATTTTACAGTAGGTTAGAAAATATTTCAAATTTATGACATTGTGAAGTTATATTGTTATAGTATCAAAAATATTAAAATTGGAGACATTTATATGCGATGAATAAAATAAATTACATGTTTAAAATATTATGTCAAATCAGTATTGATATTCCTCGAATAGAAATATATATGAATTTTAAATACTACATAAATTATGTTTTTCAATGCACATTAGTGTAAAATTTCATAAGCTAAAGTACCTACCCTTGTTGGTAGATCTTAATCACGAAACGAAGTCTCGTGAATAAAACGTATGTATTTACAGCTATAAATGCGCTATATAATATGATAATATATACTTATTTTATGGTTATCCAATCTCAATCAGGTATTTTAATTTTTACAACTTTAATCTAACAAAAATGAAATTGTGCATATTTTCCGCATACATAGACTCACACACACTATCTTCGATGTTGTCTGAACTTTAGACTTTAAAGGAATTTTAAAATAATATACCAAAGCATGTATACTCATAATTTAGTCATGTGATGGTACATGATGAAGTATAGCACATGCATATCTTCCATATGATATTTTACAAAATCCTTTAAAATCCTAGTACATTTCTTCACTATAAAAAAATTTAAATATTTACGTATACATGTATAAACTTTAATACAGTTTTACAAAGAGTTATAAACGTAGTTTTATAATATTATTCAGATTAAACTGAATAAAATTAGGATCAACTTATTACTTCCTTGTTTTCACCAATTTTTCCCACTGTTATCATAATTATTTTTACTAATGAATTATCATTATTAATTATAATTATTTACAGTTTTTGTTCTTAAATTGTATTAATCATTCGGTAAACTAAAATCACGAGCGTTGGCTGTCTCCGTCAGCTATTTTAAATTAAAGACGGAATTTTCCTTCGGGAGATCTGTTAATACGTTTCCTGACAAAGCTATATTTAAAAGACTATAGTTATGTCTCATGTCAAATATATACACAGTGAGTGGTGTGGTTATTTTTTTTTCAATTAGGAACATACAGCGTGGAACATTATCATGCGCTAGCCGCAGGGACAATCAATTTACAGAATCACGTAAATGCGATAGAAACCAATGGTATAATAAAACTGTAACTATTTTCTAATGCGATTCATAAATGTTATTATAATTTTTTCTTTACGCACTGAACGTAAAATCATTGTATATACCATAATATTATATGACGGATGAACAAGCCCTATACTAGAATACAGCCAATAGTATAGCCATATATAGGTATAGATTATAGAATAAAGTTCCAAAGTGATACTCGCCAATCGTTCATAAATAATGGCGAAAACCTTGGTTAGATTTTCCTTTTGTGAATTGTAAATTAAAACTTGCATTATCTTTCTCGATACAATTTTATGAGGGCCATAATTATTATTTATTTATTGTTTTTACTGGGAAATTACATTTATTTATGAATATAGATCAAAAGGCAAGCTGCGGAGTAAATGCAGTAGTGAGGGTCATTTATAATTATTCTACTAAAATAGTACTAATATTTAAATGCTTTTTTATTTATGGTAAACAAAGATGGGAAAATTTAAAACAAAGATTCGGAATCTGTCTTCCCTCGAGTCTTCTTATAGTGAAACACGAGTTATAATTAAACTTCTATTTTTCTTTTCTTTTCTTTTGCGGAAAATTTGTTTTTCCATACATTTTTATTTCCAATTAACAGCTAATGCTCGAGTACGATAAAATTTAAAATAAATTATTTCTTTTTAATTAGACTATTAGCGTATTTATGCAGTATATAATATTATAATATACACAAACAAACTGCTCAGCAACTATATATTATAAAAAAAAAATGAATTATTAATTAAGTTAATTATTGTTCAGGTATTAAATAATCATGTACCTCGTACCGTTGCCCGTTGGAAATTTACCTCAAAACAATATATCTGTACGCTATATCACACCGTATGCAATAGTACTAAACTAATACGAAATGTGTGTAATAATAAAATACAACAAGCCTCTGAACAAACTAAAAATATTACCTTTTATGAGAAAATATTATTAAAAAGTCAATCGATATGAAAATATTTTTACCAATAAACCTATGTGTTGTAGATCCGTAGAGAACAAACAGATCGTTTAATGAATATTATGATACTTTATTAGATTAAAAACGTTATGGATCTAAATGATATTTGATGATTTCAAAAAACATAGTGAAACATTTATTTTAAGCGAGGAAAACTACTGAGTAAATCACACCTTCAACATAAATGATGTATAAAAAAAGTTTTGTTAATTTTTACTTATATAAGATTATATATTGCATAGGATATGTAGTATGTTAAACATATATTATTATCATATATAAAACAATACACCTAAATTTCTCTTAATTGAACTTCTTAAATCAAAGTTCTGCTGATTTAATGTAGTAGGACTGTAGGAGAGTACAGTAGGGGATGGAGTGTACCTCGTTCATAGGATAGATCATTACAATGAATTTATTTGAATCGAATACAATGATAGCAATCATTTTATACGTATAACGATTCTGAACGAAAATGATATGTTGGTCTAGAATAAGTATATGATATCATATATTGTGTTATATTTAAATTGAAATATTATGTCAATATTTGCTTTTCAAACGCTTATAAAAAATAATTGTGCCAATGGATTTGAATAATTTTGAAATTACAGTAACAAAACTTCTGTGGAATATTCTATTGAATTTTCAAATATTTTATACCAGCCAAATTTTTTTTATCAACAATTATGAAAAAACAATTTAAAAAAAATCGAATATTTCAAATGTTTCTAAGTTGCTTAAAAATTAGTATAATATTTTGAAAAAATAGGACATAAAGGAAATGCCAATCTTAATAGCCGGTAAAAATTTCAAGTTTCTGTGTCTTATAGTTTTTGAATTATAACAAATATTTAAAATCGCTTGAAGATAAATCAATATTTTATGCAATTTCGTAAAAATTTAAACTTAAAACGTTCATAAATTTTTTCCTTATATTTCGGTAAAATTTTTTTATAGATTTTTGAAGAGTAGCTTATGGATAACCTAGTGTTAAAATTTTGAACCTTGAGTATAAACAGAATAAATTTTATGAATTTTTATCTACAAAATAAATTCCAAATAATCGCAATTTGAACATATTTCATACAAATTTGGACTTTATGGGCTTATAAAAAAAATTTTTGGGAAACGATTTTTAATTTTTTTTAGTTGCAATAGGTAATTATAACTTATAGTTAACCTTATATTAAATTTTTAAAAGTTTTTGGACAACTAAATTTTTTTTATAGATATTTCAACAAAAAAAACTTTGAAAACAACCATGTATAGAAAATACTAATATAAAGATTTTGTAAAAATTTTAAGTATTTGCAGTTTTTTGTTTTTGAGTTAGAGCATTTAAAAAAACAAGTATTTTACCAAAACGTGGTTTTGTGTAAAAATTTCCAGGTTTTTGTAATTTTTTTTTATAAATTTTTTGGAATCTTTTGAAAAATATTGAAAAAGTTTGATTTCTGACTTGCCCAAGTACCATACAAATTCACTTTCCTTTAAGAAAAGTTGCTGTTTAAAACAATCGAAGCATTTCTACTGCCAAAAAGGTGTCGTCAGACACAAAAATAAATAAATAAAAAAAAAAAACACATCATTATTAAACCATTAGATTCCATCACTCCGTTCAGAATCATAATAATATAGAAATTGTATATGTGGCAAGTGAACTGGACATTTTAGTAAAATTCTTGTAATTAGGGACAAATAAAGATCGACGTGACAGTTAAAACCTCATAGGAACTTGAAAATAAATTGAGTAACCACCTGGAATGAATAGAAGGAGTTATAGACTAAAAAGCTATGGGTTGCTTATATGACACCGCTGATACGTCGAATATTTTGTGGTGAGAGGAGGGAGTAATTGCGTGATAAATAGAGGTATCGAAAATAAATAAAATACTTAAATGAACTGATATTATGTAGGTACTATTATACTAAGGTGTATTTTTTTAACGAGTGTACAATATGTACCACGATAGTAATATATACGTGTAAATGTAAGATAATTCTTGGAAATAAAACGCAAATTATATTTTTTTTCTTATCCACACGCCTTATTATTACGTACAGCTTCGTAATAATTTTGATATATACACTGTAAAACGTAAAAACTTAACTGCTGTTATTTCGTAAAATAAATATCCCACTTCCTGACCCTCCTTCACCATAAATAATGTCGTTACCTACGTACTCGTAAAATTTGAAAACATTACCTATACACTACATTTTTAAACGCATAAACCACGCATAATAATAAATTAATAAAATTATAATATAAACTGATCTCCCTGCCCTACATACTGCAATATCCATTATATTTTAAATACATGATAATAATGATAATAATTTATAATATATTAATACAGCTAAGAGGTATTTATTTACGGGTATAGGGTTGGCGGATATGTGATGCCGTGATTGATTTTGGCAAAAAAGGCTTAGGATTCAGTGTATTATAAATATTTTAGTAATGAAGAAATGAAAGAAATAATCGAAAAATTGTCCATTTCACTAATGATATTCAGAAAAAGTGTTTTGTAAATATTATAATTAATTAAGTTGATAAATAATTCAACAGTACTAAAACTTAAAGACTGTGGTGATTATTATAATCATACTATTATCGTACTATGAGTACAAACTATATATATATAAATATATAGTTGTATTATATAATATTGTACTTGAAGTTATTCTATAGATTTACAATGTGTAGCGGATAAAAGCTCTTTCAAATTATACGTAACAACACCTGATTCTCGATAAAATATTTAAAATAGAACCTTAACAAGGCAATATTTTTTTTCGAATTATAATAAAATGATAATAATATTCGTAACTTAAGTTTTATCAGAAATCCACTGCGTTAATACGTTTTTATTGTTAATATTTTAACCCTGGCACGACGCAATCGTAGATTCAACATTATAATAATCATTAAACTAAGAAAGAAAAAAAAACGAGCAAAAATAAATATTTTCCTTTTAATTTCATGATCTAGTAAAAAAAAATATATATTTTTTCCATACTCTATTTGTTGATCGTAATATTATAATTTATAAGTACCTATCACCAAATTAATTTTACTCACTTATTTTTTCTTCAACTCAGGTCGTAACGTGTTCAAAGTAAGATTGTAGGTACTTACCTAAATAAAAAAGCAAACAAATAAAAATTTAATATAAACATATACTCAAAGAAAAACGTTTTATGTAATATACTAATAATAACATTAACGAATTTGCGCGCGCATGACTGCAGTGGGTAGTGTTACGATAACAATAACCGTCGATCACCAATTTGCTATATGATCAGATCGCTTTTCGCAGCACCTATTTTCCAGCCGACAGAAACCGTTCAATAACCGACAAGCCAAATAATATTTGATACAAGTATGAATAATATATTAAAATGTTTTATATTATATTGACTACTGCATAGCGCTATAATAATATATCATATTATGGTGTACAGTGGGATCACTGTATGAGTTATCGAAATCAATTTACGAGTATATTATGTACCAGTCTATGAATTTTACTATAGTCCGCAACATGAAAAGTGGCCTCTGTGTATCGCGACCCGCTGCTGTTTCCCTACCCGCTAGCCATTGGTTCTCAACCTATATCGCATACTGCGTGGCTGCCGCCACTCGTAATATACACGGCAATTAGTTTACGTTACGGACCACCGAGGCGAAACGGCCGCTAGGTTCGTGACGGGCAGGAGCCACTTTTCATGTCGCGTATTATAGTTTCGATTTTCATCGGTATTGATGAGATTATATCGAGTTATTCTGAGTTTCGATTTACACATAATATTATTATTTCATATGGTATTTTATTATAAAATGCAATCACATTGATAAGAAAAAAAATGTACATGTAGATGTAATATTATTATACTAACAGAGCTTAATTGTTATTTAAATGAAACATAAAATGTCTAACAATATTATGACTCTTATGAACTTTAAATTAAGTTTTATTTTATTTCAAACAAATTGTGATCTTAAAAAAACTTTAATTTTCATTAGATTTTTACAAAAATTCGTATCACCAGGTATTTTTTGTGATGTGAATTTTGGAATTCCAATTATTAAAGAAATTTTGCCGAGCCTAATAATTTTATAAAAAAGCTATACCACGTTCAATCTGGCTCCCATTACGATACTTATATAATAAATATCACCATTTATTTATCTGGGAAGTTAACACTAAATAATATTGTCGAGTAAGAATTTCGCTATGTTTTATAACAATATTTCATTAAAAAAAATTCTCATAGACCACTGCACTAAAATACGTCGATGATATTTTATTTACACTTGTATGTGTATGTGTGTGTGTGTGTGTGTGTATTTTTAAGTGTACGATAACATACCGCCATCACAGCAATTTTTTATTCGTTTTCGCCTATGGTGCTCAACAACAGATTTATTGCAATTTATTAATTTTTATTTTTATTTTTTTGTTCTACGGTGGAAATCCAATTCCCATACATTTGTCGATGTTTCTATATGCGTATTGAACACCATATACCAACAACAATTTTTGGGTGTTTAACGAAAACAACTGTGGTAAAAGCATAACACAAAAGGAAACTGTTTTACAATATAATAATCACGGACACTCGTACATAATCGAAAAAATCTGATCAGATAATCCAAAAAATTCAACAGCAAATTGTTGAGACGTTGTCCGAATAATGGATAGGAATAAATATTATAGAAAATCAAAAAATAATTTTGATATGAGTATTATACCTAATTCAAAAATATATTAATAAATAATAATATCTAATAATAGTAGGTACGTAAAAAGACCGACTGAAATATTTAAAAAATAAACAGTTGTTGACAGCTTAGGACAACTAGACGTGAATTAAAATGTTTGAATAATCACAATAGGTATAATTCCTATGCAAAGTATGCGTTGACAGTATTATAGTGTGTTTACAGATTTGGACGATTTCGTTTTTATTTTATTGTTGTAAATAATATAATAGTATAATATTGTTGGTGCCTATATCCACGTTTATGTTTGGGGGTGTATATAGCAACCGTGAGAGACTGGTCAGGTAATATTATAATGTTGGTAAAATACTGAATCAACACACTTAAACTAAAATAGTGGACTGAATTTTATTTTAACATAAAAAACACTAATAAATGAACAATTCTCGGCCCGGCAGAACGCGAGTTAATATAGAATTGGGTCCGATGCCGGTAGAAATGTGACAGTAGGTACGCGATTTAACAATATTATAAAAAAGTGATCCCGGTGATCACGTAAAATGAAATAATCAAATGCATAATTATTGAATGAATAACATTTTACAGCAACAACAAATGACAACTAAAAGGAATCTGGCGTATGCCGGCATTTTTTATCCGTAGCGCACGGTAACGCGAGAATTCTAGAAATTACTCGGCTGCGCTGCCCGCAAACCGGTTTTTTCTAGAAAACTCACGCGCTGCCGTGCACACGGTCGTAGACTGGTGGTGTCCGCGAACTACCCCGAGAATATTCCAAACGTTCTCGAATATTCTACGATAAACTATTTCGAACAATAATCGTTTGTTCTAAATGGTACTGAAAAATGGATATGAAACCCAATGAACTATAATATTATACTAATATCTAATATAGTATTATACGAACTACAGTGGCGTGCTGTGGTAAAACCTTATGGGCAAGCGCTAAAATAAGTATACCTACCTAAAATCCAATAAAAATGTACTCATATTAATATTTTACTGGATATTATATTTATTACCAAACAAGTTTATTGTTAAATATATATTAGGTATATAATGTAATAAGTAAACAATTATACAATAAATATTCGTAAGCTTAACTAAAATGTATGAATATTTGCCAAACTTCGTATTCGAGAGAGAAAGATAAAATGCTGTCGATAACAGTATAACACAAATAGAAAAATAAATAACATTATATTTAATATATTATTATAGGTACGTCTGTTTGGATTCTAATTTAGGTTTTTCGATAAGAATTATTAAGAACTAAAATATCGCCGATGACCGGTTCTACCACGAATTATGCCATAGTGAAGCACGCGCTGATAATATGTGACGGTAGCGGTGGCTAATCAAATCGCATCAGAAGCGTTTTGCTGAGCGCTTTCGAGGACCATGTAAAATCGCTGTTACCACCCCCCTACACCGCACCCAACCGTTCTACTACTACAGCATAGTCCGAGTCTGGAAAAAACTGAGCGCTTACCTCTGTATATTAAACTGCCTATACAGTAAAACAATTTCTTAATTTTTTTTACAAATTATATTATTGTTTATATTTATTGTTTTTGTAAATTCTTCAGATTAAACCGTGAGTAATGACATTTTATATTATTAAAAAGAACCAATAAGTACTATTTGTTCCCTTTCTTTTTACTTTTATCTGGGCAAGCGCCGCTTACCTCGCTTGTCCTGACTGCACGTCACTGACGAGCTAATAGATTAATATTATATTCCGGAGGAGAAGGAAAATGTATAGCCAGACAAAAGTATGGCGACATATATATATATAACCATGAACGCATAAAAAAATATCAGATAGCTGATATATTATAATATTATTAATTATTTATATAACATTATTGCAAATGTCACGTACCATAGAGCGACTACACGACGGCAATCGTATTTCGACCGGAGCTGCGGTTGTATAATATATATATATATATATATAAATATATAGACATAATACGCACGAAATTCAAATGTGTACGGAAACACAATAAACGATACTATATACGGCTGAACGGTTTGAAAAATTCGTATTTCAACGGAACAAATCGTGTATGGTCTAGACGAACTATTGGACTACGAAGACGTACCTGTGTCGTACTGTCATGGTCGCTATCCGTTGTATTCAGTAGACGCGGGGGTGGGGGTGGTGGCGTCGATGCACGGTTTATACCCGGTTAAAGTTGAGAAACATAGACGGCGGCCACGCACAGCGGTCGGCCGTCTTCAAAGTTTCTCGACGTGAACAGGTTATATATAAGATCAATTATTATCGTCTATTACCGTGGTCGGCGACAGCGAGTCGATGCCCCCGGGACAAGCTGTTCGGATCACCGCGGGAGTAAGCACCGGGTTCCGGATGCCACGGTACCAATGGCTGGCCGTGAATCGCCAAAGAAAAGTGATCAACCGTGAAAAATCAAGTAAAATGTATCCGCGCACAAAGCGCACTCCGAGAATTTAACCACTCGATGACATCAACAATAATATTCGTGGAAAGTGCGACGATAGTGAGGATTTTTTTTTTTTTTTTGGCGCGATGAATGTAGTCGCCAGCAGCCGGTCGGATATATAAGCAGTTGTAGGTAATGAAATCGCATTGTTCAAGAACGAACAAAAGTAACGCGCACTAAATATTAAGTAAGATTAAGTGGGCTTACCGAAATATAATTCAATAAACGGTACAGAAACTTTTATATGATGGTATTAAAGCTATGTGACCGTAGAAAGTGCTGATGTGAACATTGTACACACTTAGGTACAAAAATTGAATTGGATAATTTTATTAATATTACTGTTAGTTTTGACCACCTAGGTTTTTAAATAATAATATATTACACATATATATATATATATATATATAAATATATATTATATATTGATTCAAGCCTAGATAAATATTAAATATAATTTACTTTTTATTACAGTTATAATCTGAATCATTCCATGAAAGTTAAATTAAAGACGATAGTTTATCACATTAAATTAATTGTTGGTATAGAATTTCGTAAATATTTAAAATTAATTAAATTTTTCAGTTGTGGTTCAACTGTGAGATGAATATAACCCGTCAGTTAGCCATTAGTGCGATAGGATGGGACATTTTACATTGGAATTCATTTGAGTACAATCGATTATAATTATAATATTCTATTCTATCGGATCAAGATGAAAATGTGTTATCGGCTTGGAAAAATCTGCGAGTGTAGTCAAATCGGCGTTAGTGTAAAACGGACATTTTCGTTCCTTTAGTAAATATCATCGTCACGGACTACGCAGCGAAGTTGGGTGGAAAAACGGTCACCCTTCCCTTTGATGGATCAAAGGTTTTTGAAGTTGGAGAAAAACCAAAACCCACAACAGCTCCGATGCAAAACGAATCGATAAAAATTTAATATGTTCACGGAATCCATTATGAACTACGTCTGTACTCGTCTGTATAGGTCACATTTAGGTAAATCTATATTATATTATCCGATTTATGTCCGATTTATAATCCGAAGAAGTTTTCCAACTATTTCGATAACACTTAGCAACATTAAACTTGTTGTTCTTTCTGCTCTAATGCAATAAACCATTAATTTTTATTTTTTATATCACTTAAATACCTATTTGATTAATGTGAATCGAAATATACGAATACAGCCATTACTCATTACATATAAATTTTATAATTGACGAACGTAAAAATAATTATTCGACGGTTAATGAATTCAATACGTATACTGTTTGATTTAGTTAAAAGTTAAGTTAGAAAAACATTAAATCGTACTTCTATTAAGACACATTTTAATAGTTTATAATGTCCATTTATTTTATTTAAAAAATCAAAAAGGTAAAATATGTAAAATTTTATAAAAAAAAAACTTTATGTAACACGTCTAAATGATATTCACTTGGTAGTAATAATATAGTTGTATTTCATACTTTTAAAGCTCTCATTGTTCGTTTAATCTTTTAAATAACTATCATTACAAACTGGAAGTCTGAATGTCCAAGGTCCAAACAATCCAAGGTGGATTATTAAACAAATTTAAATGAGGATTTACTCACTAATCGAGTTTCAGGTAATAATAATAATAATAATCGTAATAACTATACTCTAGTAAAAAAAATGTATGGAAAATAAATGAATTTCATACAGTTGTAAAATTAAAATTGTTATCTCAATTTTTTAAATTTAGATACAAAATATTTTATGTTCAGATTGATTTTGTTTTAATACACATGAGAGTCTATAATTCTATAATAGTATTTGAATCAAATTTATTTCACTACTTCGAGTGATGTTATATATAATATCCTATATTCAATTGTCATAGTAAAATATTTGTAATATCAACTTTTGATTTTCACATTTAAAAATATAATTTTTTTTCTTTTGCGCAAATAATTATTTTGTTAATTTTTCTGGGATTAGTTTTTGTTGCGTAACGAAGCCAAAATCTGAGACAATATTTTTAGAGTTGGTCAAATTTATTGATTCAACATTATATCTTCAATCTGTACAATAAAATAATTATTTATTTTTACAATATACCGTAATTTGTCATTATTTGTAATTTCTATTTGCTACTGTTTCGAGAAAACGTTGATATAATGTTAAATATTAATGTTCAACATTGTATGTATACACATTACACATATTATACAAAAGAAAAATGGTAATATACTAATTATTTTATACTGTTCATACATATTAACTTTAAATTAGGATGATCCCAAAAGTATTAGTTTGATAGGTTGATGTATTGGAAGAGAGTTTATCGATTACGCTGTTTTAATTTATATACCTATTTATATAATATAATATTTAAAAAAATTTCCGATTTTGTAAATACATAATAATAATATTGTTTCCGCCAAATGTTATTATCACCTCAACTGTGAACTTGTAGTATTCAATTAATTGAATGTATTATTAATTAATTAATTTATTTATTAATATTAATTAATGTATATTAATTAATTGATTGGTGTACTTAAATAATATAGAATTTATAAATTTAATTTAATAAAATGTAATATACCTAATCATAACCATCTTACATTCTACTTATTCATTTATAATTTTTTATTTTATATACATTATAGTCATCATACATATAAAGATATAAATATTACTTTATATTTATTATTTTTATTAATTTTAACTTTTTTCCACTAATATGATATAGTACAGATGTCACAGATTTAAGAATATAAAATATACTTGTTATTATTTATTTTTTATATATAATTTATTTTTTACTTAGCTTCATACGCGACGCGCTGGATATGATATATGGTATATATATATTATGTATGTTTATTGTTTATAAATTATAATTTATATGTATAATGTATATACATGATCAACAAAATCGATAACCAGTGTCGACCAGCCATCGATGTATATATATTCATTTTCGACGCAATCGAAATGTTTCTTACAGATAAAAAGACCTTTTTAGAAGAGTCAATAAATGATTGTATTGGAAAATACAGTCTTGTCGTAGGTATACATACGTTTTCCATAAATCATAATTCTTAAAATGCAAGAAAAAAAGGGGTATCATGTTAAAAATGACCCTGTATATTTATAATACGGTTAACTATACGGTCTTATGGCAGCCATTTAGCCTAATGGTGATCGATGTAGAGATTAGGAGAAAAAAGAAACAAAAAAAGAAAAGAAAACTTCGTCTCGTATTAACTGAAAATATACGCTGGTGCGTGCAATAGTCAAATAACGTGTGTACGTGCATGAATAGTCACTAAAAGCGTAGTGAAATGCGTTTAAGAGTCTATTATTCCGTTGTTCTCGATTCTTTTATTTACGGTAAATATTTTCAATTATACATACATCTTGTTCATCTCCGAAATAACGATGTACATACGGTTAGGCGTCAGTAATAAATAAATAAAAAAGACTGAAAGAAATAAAAAATAAAAATGTCTGTCCATTTGGCGGACGTTGCAGCATGTGTATATAGTGCCTATACATATAATGTAAATATTAAATTGCAGAAAGGAAAACACAATTTTAATGCGATTCACCTGGAGTATTTCATTATTACTATTGTTATGGCTAGACAGTATCATGTGTATATGATGAGGTTATCTTTTAACGGGCCACGGTGATGGCATGTCTCCACGATATCGTTATAAACGCCTGTACGCCTAAATATAAAATATATGTCATAATATAATATTATTAAACACGTCAGAAAAACGAAATTACTTAAAAAATAATGATCGTACAGCGAAATACGCATATATTACGTACGTAATAAAATTATACCGACACGAGGAACGGATGCCGTTTTATATACGGCCGCGTTTATGAGTACGTGACACACGAGCGTCTAGGTCGATGTAGTATAATAATATTATTATAAGTGTGCACATCGTTACAATAATAATATGTATCTACCATACTTACTACCACCTGTACTAGAAATGATTTTCAATAGAGAAGTAAAATTTGCTATAAGTCGGTGTTTGCGGTTGAGGATCGGATGCAATCGGCTTCATAACTTTTCTTATACGCGCAAGAAAATCTAATTCTGTTTGAGTGTGTTTTGTTATAATATGTACCGGGTCATCGTTTGATAGATAACAAATATTATACAACAGGTTCGAATGATATGAATTGAAATGTATAATAATTAATAAGGGAACTATTATTTAAACTTACTAATTATTTGTATCACCCAAATATGAAAATATATGCAAACAAATTAGGTAACCATAATTATCTATAATAAGAATCTATAAAAATAGCGAAATAATTTCAAAATTTGTAACCAATATCGTTCTAGGTAAATTTTGTAGATGAATAAATATCCATTTATATAAAAATCCTGACCTTTGATCTTAATCATGATCTTAGGATGAATTTTATTAGCTCCAGTTTTGCAATAAACTTAACTTCCACAGCTACTAATGCAATAACAATATTTAAAATTAACCATCAATCCAAATTCATGTTGATTTTATTAAGCTTTAAAATAATATGTTCAACCTAACTAAAACGACGCTGTATAAACTGTAGGGAATATCTAAAGAGGATATTCTATCAACGCAAATGTAGTATGTTTTCTCTACGGTGTACATCACACAATAACTAAATCGAGATAGCTCAACGCTTTTTTCATTCTATTACCAACTGTTTTAACTTAGTAAACATAAACGATTATAAAAATAATCGAAATGATTTTTGACATGATTAAGTAATCAGTTATTATACTAATAACCAATAACATAAAATAAATGAGAAGGCACTTTTAGTTTTTCTGATAATTTAAATGTCGAAGAACGACGTTAGGAATTTCTATAATCACAAACATGACACACTGTTATAATTAAAATAAGAACTATGAACTACATTATCTGGTGATTATATTTTTTCTTAATTATATATATTAAATTAATCTAAACTTATTAAGTGAAATATGCATTTTGATAGTAAATAATTTAAGATAGCCAATTTTTTAATCATATTATATTTTTATTGAAATCAATATTATCTCTCGGCATGATGTATATAGAGACGCATGTATAATGTGAATTCTTTAAAAATAAATATAAATTCTAAAACTAAAAATTTAATTAATTTGTAAGTACAAATACATTTACCATGGATATACAACTATGTACGGTACAATTTTTCTACAAACGCAGTGAAACCTATAATATGTTATCATTCTCACTTTACTTTTTTCTGCAATATTTTAGTAAAAAATATTTCGTACGCCTCAATTTTCTCCATGTAAGTTATAATTATATAGTTTGTATTATGTTTTCAAATCTGAGCTCGGAAATCGTAAAGCATGAGTGTACGTATATATGTATTAGTAGTATATTTAAACGAGAGCGTTTCATGGCTATACGCGCGGCACTTATAAAGGGTTGCAAAAGCCCATCAGATCACTAACACCCGTGGGCACACGGTCTTCTTTGGTGTTTTAGCAATGATCAAACGGAATATTATATAATACAATATTCGCAAGTCATTCGCCTTTGCAGATTTCGTCCCGATTGGCAAAAAGTAAACATGTATATTATATAGTTGTGAATATATATCTCGCGATGTAAATACAAATGCTGATGCACATCAGATTCTAGCGCCATATAGTACAGCCAAAGAACGCACATAAGACATAATGTACATAGTGATTACTATATATAATATGTAATTAATAATTACTTGATTAATATATGTATGTATTTATATAATCGATGTTTTCGAGTTGTACAAAACTATAGGTGTATAACCTTGCTCAAAATACATAAATTGACCGAGAAACGTAGCACCACACGCTTCGAGTCGAATAACTTTAAACATTCAAGTGTACGGTCAAACGTCGACCGTGTCCCTCCCGGGAGGGATTAGACGACCGCGGGAAAGTTATCACACCGGAGCGCCATAACAATGTAATGCTGTTGGCAACGAAAGTGCAGACAATCGTAAAACATAACCGTAGTACATGAGATGTTTCAAGACGACGGCAGTGTTGCTATACCTACTGTGTATAGCCTTAGTCTAGAAATGACAAAAAAGAAAAAAGAAAAATGCGTTTATTCATAAATGTTTGCACACATATATGTCGGTCGTATATGTACGTAGGCTCTGCATGTGTGTATGTGTATGTGGTGAGTGCCTGTGTACGAGAACGACGTTTGAGGAAAAAAGCTTTTCGGAATGATTAGTTTTTCACACGTCGTCGTAGACGTTTTTAAACAAGCGTGCGAAAAGTATCACACAAACACACACACACACACTAAGGCGCACTAATACGCACACTCTTGACGACCTTATTTTTATAAGTTATATATACCCTTTGCAAAATTGCCCCAAAACAGATTGTCGCACCCTTCCCTTCACGTTATACGTGTAATATACCTTGAGATAATTTAACTGACGGTGACGGCGAAAATATTCTACCGGATAAAATTTTTCCCGAGACAATTTCACTCGCTTTTCAAACGCGCGCGTTGCAGAGCCGAGCACGAGCAGTAGTAGTGCACGGTAGTGCAAACGTTCAGAACGACTTTTAAACAGAAGAAAAAAGAACAAAAAAAAAAAATAACCTCTGCCGTCAAAATCCACTCACCGACTGACACGGTTTTAACTGCTGTGTTATTATTATTATTTGTGAATGTGAAACGCCATTAGAAAAATAAGAAATGAAACGAAAAAGCAGTACCTGACAGCGTATGCTTGTTGCCGAGCGACTGTGTATAAATGCGTTTAGTGTCTCGATGCAGTGTCACGACGGCGTTGAAACAATAGGCGTTTTTCGCGCGAAAAAAAAGTCAAATTCTTAAAAAACATTGTGACGTGAGTTCTTAATCCGACATATTTGTTTCCTCGCAAGTTAAGCAGAGTGAAATTAATTATTGCAGTATTCTCAGGAATAATAAGATGTGACGAAAATTAAATGAAAAAATATGTATAATATAAAATATGATCAAAACATCGTTGATTTCATAAACTTATCAAATGTTCATAAAAACGAGCTAATACATATTTTTTTCAGAACTCTGCAGTTATATAACACAGTTATTCAAACCGCGTGTTCAAAGTATCTAAGTATAAAACGACGAAAACTTGCGCGTTTTATGCAAATAGTCCTCAAGGTCCTTCCATCATGTACGTCAAATGTTATGCTTTGTCATAAAGAATAATATTCGTACGTATAAATATACACGTGGTGGGCGTTTGTTGAGTACGTACGCTGTAATATCGCTTGTGTTGATTTATTTTTTCTCGGGTACCTACACAATAATAATGACATGTCAATAATATTTGGGTAACTCGACGCCGCCGGCCGCAGTCATCATATTGACTTCGTACCACGGCGAGGGATAGGATATTATTTCCGGAAGCTCTGTGTGGGGTTTTTTTTCGTTTTATTAAACTTGTTCAAACACAAGACTTTCAAACGATTTATTACACCGTTTGATCCATGCGTTAACGGAGCGCAAAGAAAAAAAAATAAAAAAATAAAAAAAAGAAGGAAAACAAAGGAAAAACAACAATACAAGGCACGCGTACTCGTCGTTATACATGCACTGCGACTGCGTTTGCGCTATATTGCAAGTGGAAATTTGTCGGCGTTAAAAATCACATTAGTTGTATGCAATTATAATTTTCAGTCACGACGAGTGTGTGGCGTGCGTGCGTACGCGGGCTAGGTGTCTATACTTATATATTATTATGCACATATATATATATATATAAATGTGTGTGTGTGTGTGTGTGTGTGTGTGTGTGTGTGTGTGTGTGTGTGTGTGTGTGTGTGTGTGTGTGTGTGTCTGTGTGTGTGTGTGTGTGTGTGTGTGTGTGTGTGTGTGTGTGTGTGTGTGTGTGTGTGTGTGTGTGTGTATGTGTGTATGTGTGTGTGTGTGTGTGTGTGTGTGTGTGTGTGCGCGCGCGCGCGAATTACACGTATAGGTAAGCACGAAGGAGAATCGGGCAGGGTATATACGATGGACTTGGACTGGAAGCATGTAATTTCAAACGCACTACCGTGATCAGCAGCTAGTATATCTACATATAACCCGGTTAACGGTCATCAAATCGTGGCGGTGTAGCATGTCCGCGGGCGATGCATTGCGTTCCCGTTTCAATCGTTTCGTTAATAATAAAATAAATTGCACTTTTCGTGTCGTCCCGACGACGGTGCTCGTGTACCGGGGCCGCCAATACTGCAGATGCTGCTAATGATAAATCCATGTACACGTCTCACACCCTGCGTATATATTATATATTAGTTTGCGATGCTGCGGACCCGGTGCATCTGCAGCGTACCTGTATACATGCAGCATGTCTTACGATCGGACAGTTTGTTCTTGAAAGCAATAATATAACTAATATAAAGCGCATTCGGCCGCAGAAACAATTATTACTGCAGATGCGTTATTTACATTTCATCCTTTCGACACGTAGTGTTACATCCGTATAGGTCATGCGCGTCGGTGCGCTGTTCGCACATTTATATACAACCAAGAGGTGGGCACTAATGTTAAGTCAGTGCTGGCCGAATGGGTGTACGAATGATGCGATAAGGGGAATTTTATAAATATATATATATATATATTGTGATTCTAATTTGTTGTCAGAAAATTATTTGTTGGTTGGAAAAATATTATAGTGTAGTTATATTTTATCAATGTGTATGATGCAAATGTTAAAATGTTAAAAAATATTAAATTTATTCAAACAGATCGTAAGTTACAGCGGTACAGGGAGTGGTGCTCTTTGTACCTATTGTCATATACGTCGATTCAATATAGACGAGTTCTAGACGTAATATAGACTATAATACCGGTAAACAATACTTGATAGTTGATAAAGTGGTTACCTATATACTAATGAAACGTACAAACATATAATAGCACTTTGTCAATATGTGTTTCACCGAAAAACCCTTTGGTGTTCCTTCTCCTCTTTTTTATTAGTTATATTCTCCTTCTTATTAGCAATATTTTTGAGATGAATTGTAACAAAATGTATTTGCAATATTTTAACTAACTTACAAAGGTAAAACCGTGTTTTCGTGTTGATATATTTGTCGTATACGCCGATTGAATCGATGTATCGACATACACAAAAGAAATTTTATCAACACTTAAAAGAGCATAAACTCCCTATGGTGATCGAGTCACACGATCACCATAAGAGTCCTTTATTTTCTTTTGTTTTCTGTCTTTATATTCTACATACAATATGTAAACTTACTGACTAAGATGATTTTTAAATATTATTACATTTTAAATATACGTAAACTTAATGACTAGGATAATTCTAATAATATTAAATTTCTAGTGTACATCCTGTTGGACGATAGTTTCCACGACCTAACTATAATTTGTTCAGCGCTATTTTAGCGCTGATTTGTTAAAATTGCCTAATACTACATATTATTATACATATATACAAAGTTACATATTTAGTTTTTGATGATTTAGCAAAGTATAAAATATTGTATCACATCGGTTTCTATCTATCTTGTTCTTTTTGCCGGGAGTGTGTCATTTTGTTCGTTGAGAAAAGTGTCCATTAAGTCAACTATCACTATATTTCCTAAGATATCTTACATGTATATAACATATCCTACACTATACATCATCACTTATATTAATTGCAATTTAAAGCGATTGCAGATGATGTATAACATATAGCGGTTGTCGCGCAAGAGCTTTGTATGAATATCTTATGTACACCAAACACGAGAATTAATACACAACAAATATAAAATAACAATGTACAACTACAGTACTATATATAATAGGGAAACATATGTGATCGAAACAAGACAACATAATATTATCGATATTAATAATTTGTGTATGAAAATTTAATTTTAGAAAATAGTTGAGAGAATTAATTATTTATAATTGTAACGAATTTGATGGTGAAAAATGTCAACACCTTAGAATGCCATAACAATCTTATATAGTTACATTAAGGGGACAGCATAATAAAAATGTGTACGAAAAACAAAATATGTCTCTATTCGATGAAACGGTGAATAGATAAGCACGAGAGAGGTTATAAACGTTTCAAAAAAATAACGGTAAAAGTTGTAGTATAGGGCCGGGATTTTATCCTAAATCTTTGAGTTACGCGCGTAGTTGTAAGACAGTCTTTCATGATCGTGGAGAGGGCCCTAAAAATTGTGCATTTTTCATTCGAATCGACGGGCCCCGGTGACATTGCACGTCACTGCACGTATATACTGCACGCGCTAGACAGCGTATAATAATGATTAATTTATCGTTATATTAGTCCATATGAGGTGTGTATATATATATATGATGTAAAGTGTTTGATTTATTATTTTCTGGCTCGGCCGAAATCAGTCAAGCTGTCACGTACTAAACACAAGACTTGCACTCGTCGATGCGCGCCGCGGCACCCCCGCTGAAACTTTTGTGTGTCCGCGTCCCGTGATGTGTGAAATTCGAGGGGAATTATCCAACAGGTGAATGAACAAATTTCCCTGTCCACTGTCACGCGAAATGTGAATTATTCATTATACACAAAGGAGCTTATCCGAAGCCTGCCTACCCGCTGCAGCAAAAGAGCACGGAGGACACGTTCGTCTTATTTTTTATGCACAAATAACGATGCCAGATAACAGGAGACGACTGCTGCTACAGGAAGAATATATAATAACCAACTTATACCCGATGAACAACGCGACTGGCTCTGCGGTTTTTGCGTGTACCCAGACATTTGGCAGTGAAAACATATTATGTACATAATATAATATACAGGGTGCTCCACTGTGATATTATCTTGATTATGTGGATGGAAAAAGATGAAAGTCGTTCTTAAAATATACCTGAAATCAACGATTTTATTTTCTAAAAAGAAATACTATACCCATAAAATATTATTATATAATTATATATAATATATATAATTATTATATTATTATATAATATTATTATTACACGCCACTAAAAACTGATTTAATGTGATTTTAAGTGATATATTAAATTAACAAACGAAACAATACCAAGTGTTGCTTTCTATTTTATTTAATAATTACCTATGTATACAAGTAAATTATATTAATAGTGAAATCATATGGCTATTTTTTTTCCTCTTAATACATTTTATAAAAACGATCGATAAACCGTTATTTGTACAACGAGTCATTTGGAGGGACGTATTTAGGTACTTGTTGGTCATAACATCATTTTCTTGACTGAGGAAGTCACTCATTAGCGCATATAGCTTAAATAAGAAAACAAGAAAATAATAATATTTTGTTGATATTCATAATTTTGGCCATTAATCAGTCATGTCATAATAATCATATTACATGAATACTGCAGTTTGCTTGAACAAATTGATATTTTGACCTCAATGATAACATTATTAGTTCCATTTTTTCCCTTTTCCATTAATCAATTTAGTACAGCCACAAAAGCCTTATACCGAACTCATTATTATATACATCGATTCGGAAGTCAATAAAACTATATACAATATAACATTATATTATGACGCCATTATTGTTTACAATTAAAATCCCGTAAATAATGTTTAATTAAATTTCCATCGGAACCTTTAGTTTTTTTGTACTTAATAAACTAGACGTACCTACTATTTGTTTAGTCCGGAAATATATAAACTTTTTTTTTTATCGATTGGAAGTAATTACAATTTATATTTGATAGTACTACGTATACGTGCAGTAAAACGGTTAAATTCGTAACGTTAATATTTAATTTTAGAATAAAAACACTACGCAGTTAATACCATTAATTATTTTTTTAAATTGTTAATACAGCATGCTGTGCAGAATTAGTTATTAATAAATTATTATATCGATTAACATGGTATACGGAATGAATAAATTATACGTAGGTATATAGTGTCATTATTCGCTATCTCTAATAATTACATCTCTAACGCACAAAAATCTTTTTTTTTTATATAAATTCATATTCCTAGAACAATAAATTATTATAATTATAATAATATATATACTTATATCGTAAAAGCTATAAAAAATGGTTATCTCTCACTAGTGTGATGCTGGAATATAGCATAAAATTCTGCAAATTTTGATTCGCGAATTATCACAATTTAGTTAAAATCACATTAAATTACGATGATGAATTGTGAGGGCTGTTTCTCAAAACATATAGTATTGAATATTGATTTTTAAATCACGGTTTAATATTTCGATTTTAAGTTTTCAAAGATATTATCTAACTTCGTATAATTTTAATAATATATACGTATACTTAAATCCATAGCATCGGACTAACGGTTTATTAATTATGTTTAATAATTCAAAGTTTAGTCTAGTGGGATATGACTTTTTTTAATCTATTTTAAGATTACATCCTTCGCTCTACTCCACTCAGCTAAACTTTCAATAATTTTAATCAATAAGCCATTAGTTCGAAAATTAGATTAATGCATAACATTTTCCCAAAAACAAAAAACTAACATTTTTGAAAAATATTCAGAGTTCTATTTGAAAGACTATAACGTTAACGTTTATACTATCATATTTTGATGTTTAACATAAATTATGTGAACAAATTACAAAATATTTCAACGACATATGAAATGACCAAAGTCATCAGATAAAATATAGATACAACAAAAATAAAACATTATAACTCATGTCAAAAGTATTTTTCGTAAATTATATATATAATTATTCTCATATCACGTTATAAGTACCAAATAACCACCCAGTTATATTATTTCTGGTCGTTTTGACTTTATAATATAAATATTATCATGATGTGTATATATATTATATCAAGAAGCCGTATTTTTTGTTAAACATGGTGAATTCATAGAATTATGGCTAGTGTCTACATTTAAACATCAAAACGTTAAGAAAAATTTTATTTCTTCAGAAAAGATAAAAATTAAAATTGAATGCATAAAGTATAATGTAATAATAAAGAAATCTTTTTACGCTAAATCGAATCAAATACGAATAGAATTAACTAATAATGATGGTTTATTTATAGAAAAAAAAATACCATGTAATTAATTGATCACAATAAACTATTACAATTCTATTTAGTGGGATTTTTTTTCTCTTAGCCCGACATGTCAACTCAGTTAGAGTCCCATTTGCTATTATTATTAATCAGTTTTTAATTTTTTTTTTATTGCATTTATTTTATGTATTATACTTTCATCATCATCAGCAACAGCTTAACGGTCCATTAAGGACCTGCGCTGCCACTAGTAAGCCTCTTCATTTTTCCCTGTTCAAAGTCCAGTCTAACGTTGCATTCTCATCTATTAGTCTCATATTCTTTTCTACTGTGTCTTTCCATCTTGTTCTTGGGCTTCCAAGTGGACATTTTTTATTTATTTTTCGTATTAGAACATTCTTTAATAAATCTCCATCAGCTCTCCATACATATCCTAACCACTCTAGGCGTTTACATTTCATATATGTGAGTATATTTCATTTTTCATACAAGTCATACAGCTCTTCATTGTGTCTTTTTTCATATATTCCTAGGTTGTCGTTTTACACCGGTCCATATATATTTCTTAGTATTTTTCTTTCTCATATAGCAAGTTTTCTATTGTTATCTTTTGTTGTGGACGAGGTCTCACACCCGTAGGTTACTACTGGTCTAAGGTAGTTTGTGTACAAAGTGGTTTTAGACTTTCTTGATAGCAGTTTTGATCTCAATAGCTTATTTATGCTAAAGTAACACCTATTTCCATTTGATATTCTTTCTTTTATCTCCTTTTGCATGTTATTGCTATTATTTATATTAACACCCAAGTATTTAAAATTATCCGCCTTTTCAAAATTCATACTTCCCACTTTCAGGTTTAATTGGTCTACGTTTCTTCTGGATAGTATCATAAGTTTAGTTTTTTCTTCGTTGATAGATAAACCCATGTTTTTGCTGGCTTCTATTAGTTTAGAGAGTGAGTGGGAAATTTCTTTTCACGTATTTTCTAAAAGAACTATATCATTAGCATATACTAAGACAGTTTCTTTACCAATAACTTCCATTCTTCTGTCTTCATAAGCTTCTCTAATAACTTTTTCTAGTCCTAGATTGAACAATGTTGGTGATAGGGCATCACCCTGTCGTAATCCAGAATTAACCTCAAAGGCTGGTGATAATCTCTGTAGAAAACGTACTTTCAGTACAGTCTTGTAATTACACATCTTTACTAAATTTACATATTTTTTCGGAATTCTAAAATGTAACATTGCTTTCCATAATTCCTGTCTGTTCACACTATCATAAGCTTGTTTGTAGTCAATAAATATCATATATAGGTCCTTGTCAAACTCGTAGTGTTTCTCCATTGTTTGTCTTAAGGTAAAAATGTGGTCGACAGTGGATTTCCCCTTTATAAAGCCACATTGATATCTTCGTATGATATCCTCTGCGTACGGCGTTATTCTTTCCAAAAGGAACGTTGACAATATCTTGTAACAAGTGTCCAATAATGAGATTCCTCTGTAATTTTTTGGGTCTAATGTGTCTCCTTTTTTAAGTATTGGGCATAGTATTGCCATGTTCCACTCTCCTGGCATTACTTTGATTTCCCAAATTATCTTAATAATTTTCCAAATTTCATCTTTAATCGTACCTCCTCCTTTTTTTAGTAATTCCGCTACTACGTTGCTTTCTCCAGGTGATTTATTGTTTTTAAGTTTTTTTATGATGTTATAGATTTCCTGTTTTGTCGGAGTTTTAATATATGGTTCCGCTGTACTATATTGCATAGTTATATCTTCATGCGTTGGTGCTGGTGGTTTTATTTAATAGGCTTTCAAAATGTTTTTTAAATTCTTCTACTACAGATTTATCTTTTGTTACTAACTCACCTAGTTCCTTCCTTAGAATCCTAGTCTGCGGTTTGTACCCCTGCTTAATTCTGGCAGTCTTGCTAAAGAATCTTTTGGAGTTATTTTTATTTTCTTCAATTTCCTCAATTTTTCTTTTTTTCTGCTAATCTTTTTTCACATCTTAGTACTTTATTGGTTTCTTTTTTAGCGTTTTTATATCTTTCCATATTTATGTCACTTTATACTTTATGTATTATACTTTATCGAGGACAATATTGTTCATTTGTTTCAAACATTTTACCGATACATATTATATTACTGCAGTATTATGTAAATGTTAAACTTTTCCCGAGCGATTAGGTTTTGCTGTCGACGGTCGAACGCGCGCTAGTTAATTGCTCCACGGACGTTGGCGTTAAATCGGTTGACCAAACTTAATGTTGGGTTATATAATGTATTTTAGGGTTTTGTGTGTGTGTTCGTGTGCGTGTGTTTATATATGTGAGACGGTATTATTAATTAAAAGCTTTGCTCATTGGAGCACACAGAATCGTTTGATTTCGTTATTAATGGAAATTGCGTAATCGAGAGGTTTAAACTTGTAGATCAAGTGGGATTCTCGACAAAAAAATAAAATAATAAAACCACGTTAACAATAGCCAAAGTGCTTTATTATAAGGTTTCCGTAATTGTGCGAATCGTGTTTAAAAACTCATTTTTAGCTCTCACGGGATTTATTAAAGGAATACGGGATAAACAACGTGTAAACAAAAGGGTACTTATAATATTATTTCGAGTGTTATTCTTTGGAATGTCATCGGCTGCGTAGATGGTACTTGAGACACAGTGATTTAGATTATCGACAATAATCTGATAAATAGCTCGTGAGGCGCACATCTACGGCGTCCCGAGTGCAACTAGAGTTTTTTTCAAAATTATTGATGATATAACATGTAACATCGAGTATCCGTATCTAAACTAATACACAAACTTTTCATGATCAATCGAGGATGTTTGACCTAAGCGTTTACTGAGTTAAGTTCGAGGAGCATCTGCATTCAACAACTATAGAAATAGATTTTTTTCCACATTTTTCGATAAAATAAGTAAGATATTAATTGTTTTCACGTCCAAGTTAAAACTACCATAAAATATTTATAATAGTTAGGTTATATAGGTACAGTTAATAATGTGAAACATAGCAATCGAGGCATGACAAATATTGCCATGTAAACTATATTCCAAAACTTAAAAATTAATGATTCATCGATGATAAATATCAGTAAATCTTAATAATATAGTGCTCGGGTAAATTTACAATGACTATTATTATTATAAAATTACCTTAACGTAAAAGCAGCTATGAAGTCGAAGTCTATAACAGCAAAAAAAAAAGTAACTTGAGTTATAATAATAGTATTGAAAAAATAAGTGACTACTATAAAGGGGACATAAGTCACATTAGAAGAGTTTAAAATGTTCTAGAATAATATTATGTTTTATTCATAGTATAATAAAATATTATTTACTTCACATTATTATATATTTAAAAATTATTAGGAACGATAGTAAAATTTTAAAAACTCCAGTGATTTTATTTTATTTTCCTCTATAATAAGCATACAATTTTTTTTTTTTTGATCAGTAAAGATAAAAATTATAAAGAGTTAAACTATAATATACAATAAACACTAGAATGCATAATATATTGATATATAGTAATACTTAACCAATCAAATATTAAATGTTTAATGATTTTTGAAACAAATTTTAAGCACTTTTTCGCTTTTTGCTTAAGCTTATGCAATATACAATGTTAATTTATATTTGCATAAAAATAAAAAAATATACATTTTTTACGTAATGGAATGTACTTAGATTAATACGTTTAAAGTTTAGGGTTAATTTAAATTCAAAAACTATAATGAATCAGGATTTCATTAACTATTATAAAATCTATGTCTGCAGATATTTATACTGAATATAAAGTAAGACGTATAAAACATTATATTTACGTGGGAAGGAATTTTTAAAAAGTTCTAAAAAGTATATTGGTTTGCAATATGGACGACTATATATGCGTACCAACAATATTTAACTGATAATAAGCTTTATAACTCGGCTGTCTACCAGATAAAATAGCGAATACATATATAATAATTTTAAAACTCTTTACTATTAAACTAAATTTTTTTGATTTTTTTTTTTCTTACAAAATTAGATTATGATTAAAACACCAAGTTTAGTACTAATATACCTACGGGGAATAGTGTTTTACGGATGTATCTGTTTTCAAACTGTAACATTTAATAAAGTGTAACACGAAAAACGTTTTAGGTACTTAACTATGATTTCAAAAAATTTTTTCTTTTTTTTTGCAAAAAATGCTCATCATATTTTTAGTGAATTGTTCAATATATTAAAACGAAGCTTCTGGTATGTACATCATATTATGGTAAGGTGATTTTTTTACAATTTTCACTCTTATTTTTATGTTCAAATCTTATGCTTTTATTTATTTATGATTTTTGTAAAATTTTAATGTCACAAACACACAAAAGACTATATAATTAATTAAACCAATTCATACGGGGGAAAATTGTATATTAGTTTAACCTTTGAACACTTTGATTTAATTAACTTAACACTAACAGAGATAAAATTATTATTATGATTGTTTGTATATTATGTATATAATATGCAATTCTAATATAATTTCAAATTCATTCCACGTTATAGCATTAATTGGACATTTCTGCAAGTTTTAACAATCATTGTTTAAGAATTAAAGGTGAAAATATTCGATTTATTTCAAAAACCGGTATTCACTATTCCATAAAGACTTCCGTTTTTTTCTCGCTTTAATAATTTATTGATCAGTTTTTCTTGATTTTTCGGATAATCATTTGGAAAATTTTGGGCATAATCATGGTCTCATTAAACCGTTTAGATACTTTGTCACAAGAACTATAATAATTTATGTACCCATGTAGTACATATGGTAAGTAACAAAGAATATTATAGAATTAAGAACTATAATTAAATATTAAAGAATTAAGAATTCAAGTATTATAATTACATACGAAGACCGCGAGTAGAATGTGGATTATAAGCGGATTCACGTCACCAATCACATGCAATTGGCAATATTATATTTTTGCATATTAGTTATTCGCTTATTACTATTAATTATTACTATGATAATTTACACATTAAAAAATACTTAAATGATAGTGTACTAATGACGTAATTTAATTTCCTACAAATGTTCACGATACAATATTATGTATTTATGTCACCGTATCATTATATTGTATCATGTAATTATGTCGTTGCGACAGCAGTAGTAAAAAGTTAATTAATTAATTCGAGGTTTTAAATATTTATCATATTGATGTTCACGTTATTCGGAAGAGTTGTATTTATTTTATTTTTTTGCCAATTTATCCATCAACAACAATACAAATGAATATATACTTATATATTCAGAGATTACCAGATACACGACAATTTTACATGTAATAATTAATACGAACATTACGTCCCACACGTGAACGTCGTTCTCCGCGTTTCGAACTTTTAACTAAATTTTATCACGTTTTATTTATAAGCATGTTCCTGTAGAACATTTTTTCGTTAGCTTTTTTAACCCGTTGTAAACAGCTATACGAATATGTAACAATTCATTAATATGTTTATTGTATAATAAATCATTATATGTTAATTATTTACAGTAAATAAACATGTTAAAAGTTGATAATATTCATATTAAGACTATAAGCGAAAGGAACCATATAGGTATTTTCACGCGAAAGTCTATTAGTACTTAATAATGTAATTTTAAATTAATTTTAATCTGAAGATTAATATTGTAAAACTGACAGAGCTGCGTATTGGTATATTGTAGATAATTTTTCAATACGATTTAAATTTGAGAAAATAAAACCACAAAACACCTTAAACGTAAGCTTATATTTTATAAATTAATAATGATAGTTGGAAACATCTGATATTAACGTAGATAAATGGAACACGTTTTTCCTTTATCGGAAAATAATGGAAGAAAAAATTTGACCTTCCATTTTTAAATGGAAGAAAAAAAAATCCCAATAAGCATGAAGTTGTCTTTTCGCAACTTTTTTAAACTGATCCCCTCCCCCCAATAATAAACAAAAAAAAATTCTAGTTATACTAAAAAAAAAAAATGGAATTTAATGATTTCTAGTGACAAAGAATAAAAATATAATGAGTAGTAGTATTACTTCCGAACAACTACGAAACACGACACACAGCACACTTAGTAGTGGGAGGAGGTATGAGGGAATGATATTCCCTAATGACTTTTTTTTGATACTTAATATTATATAATTTTGACAAATATTTGTCAAGAGAAGAAAAAAATTATATATTATTTAAATAAATAAACCACCCCTTCCACTTCTCATTTGACCACAACCATTTGACCGCCACTGGGCTCCCCAGCCGCAAAATATGATACTACTGAAAGTATCCAAAAAAATCACTTGAGCTCGAGTTTGGCTGTAGACTACATGATGTAATTATACGTATGTGTTTCAGTTTCCTTGCACGCGTGTAGTATGTGTCGATTATCGACTTCAATTAGTTATAAAAATTGTCAAAAATATTTTGAAACAAAACAAAAGATTTGTCATCTGAAGTAGACAAAATGTTTTCAAACGTTAATAAAATGCCAGTTTCTCAAAATCATTACTTCTAATAAAACAATATTTCGAGTATTGCCGTAGCAGATATTTGCCGGGACATGTAAATGTATAACGTGCGGTATGGCAGCCATAAATATCTATTGGCTTTTGACGTTTTGAATGTTTCCAACGCACCGCGGAGTAGTATCCGTCGAAAAATGTGTACCGATTTTTTCCCCCCTTCGCCATACACACGTGAAAGCGCAAACACGGCAACGACGCGTCGGTTGAGGGTGACGCGTATGTTTGTTTAACATAATAGGTATATAATGCCTCCACGTAGGTTTTTAGGAACAGATGAAAAACCATTGCACACTCTTGTGTAGTGTTTGCGCGCATACACGCACGACATATAAATTACTAACACGTATATTATATTCGCATGTTTTTCTTAGAGACCTCCCCCATCCTCCTTATTATCGTCACTCGTAGGTTTTACGCGCGCAAACTCTTGGACCCAACTCGTGGATCGTCTCTAGACAAATAATCGGTGTTTACGCCCGTCTACGAAGTTCCGGGAAAACGAATTACGCAACTATACGATCACGACGTCCAGCCGATGATGTGTACTATTCGAGTGAGCGCTGGCGTACGAGGACGGTGATCGAGATGATGAGTCACGAAAACAAAACATGTGAATGGGCTCAACGCGACTAACAGCTGAATATACAATACACGCACGGTGCACGGACATAACAATGTTAACGCATAGTATATATATCATGTAAATGTAGTGCAATCGCGGTATTATTATAATAATATGCGTTCACGTGAGAGGCACCTGGTGCAGTTATATATACACTCTCCGAAGACGGAACCGGCAGCGATAGGTCCGGAACGGGTCAACGTACGCGGTACGGGTCTACGACGGATAATCAGAAGGAATATGAGCAAATTTTATTGCACTCAATATATCACATCCGTACCGATCGTTATGCGTCAAGTAAATGCGTGTAATATTATACAATGGTAGAAATATATTGTACGAAAAAAACGGTTTATTGGTTATCGGCCACAGCATTGATTTTATAATAATCGCCATTTTATTGTTAAAATTGATAACATTTAGTGGATGTCACTGCAATCGTTTGCAGATACAAATTTCCAATAACAGTTTTTCAACAACAAAAAACTATCAAATTGTATAAGTTTCTGTGTTTAACAAACCTAACCTATATGTTTACCCAATACTCTTTTTTTTCCTTTTTTCACATTGGTATCGAAGGACAAAAATGGCACAGACTTTCGTTCAAAAGCAATATTTTGGGGATACCATTCTACCAGTGATGGTTAAAGGTTTATTTACAGGCCCTACACTCCAACGATCAAGTTCTGCGCACATAAAAATGTCTTGACCGAATTCTTTCAAAGTCGAATCCTTCTGTTCTTATCTCTTGCTCACATCATCTGCCTAGTTTTTATCACGTCGTTGACAAATTTATAGCCTTTACCCTCAAGTATCAGCAATTGTTACGTCCTTCACGAAACTATAGCCTAACTAAACCAGTTTTTATAAAGTTGAACGTTTACTGCGATAGTACGACGCACGTCCAGTGATTGCGTTCCCATAGACGCTACCACGCAATATTAATGGTATGACGTGTATGGCGTGTATCTGTATATTATTTTAATACCAATGCTAGTTCGTAGTTATGTGAATAACGGACGAGAAAACGATTTACGATCGAAACGAGGGCAAAGTTCACAAGCCACGCGATACGGCGTAAAAAAAGAACAACTTCCATCCGAGTTCCCGCGTTTAAATGGGTATATTATTATTATTATTATTGTTATACGTACGAGTGATAGACGTAGGCAACAGAATTATGCTAATCATGCGGGGTTTTTTCATTCCCCTTCCCCCTACGTACACGCGCACATAACAATATAATAATGTGTTGTGGGGGCTGGTCTTGCTTTCGGCAATTACTAACCGGATGGACTATATGCACGTCACGCGAACTGTTGCTCGATATCACCTCGTTACCGCGACCGCGCCACCGCATCCGGTCGACCACGATAACCGCCCGACGAGCAATCGTACTTACCACGTTGCGATTAAGCACAATAATATATTATACGTACGATATATCGGACGACGATCGCGTATCGATATTACACCGCTCATCACGACAACAATACCCTTCTGTCGATTTTTACACTCGCAAATTGTCTCGTCCGCACATCCGACAGCAAACGTGTGTGCCTACGTTAAATTACCCTTTCCGTGACCATACGACAACGAAACAGAACATTGGAAGAATGCGTAAACGTAAGAAAATATAATTTACCGACTGGCCACCGTCACCATCGCCCGAGTTATCGTATCACATCGGCAGTAGACATAATTAAATAATTACCTGCACAAAAATATTTGCCCTCCGGGATAATAATATAATGCCCCTGTACTGCATAGAACGAATCGTTGTTAGACTCGTATCACCAAACACGCGTTTGGCAGATCGAGTTATAGCATATCGTCGTGACGGTGAATCAACTCGGTCGACCGACCGACCGACCAACCGACTGATCGTCGACCGATGACAGATGCGGTTAATGCGTGTTGTCAAACCAGTCAATGGGAAAATCGATAAAAATAAAACCGTCCATTTGAATTTTCTCCTCTGAGTTTCCCCTCATCATGGCCCAATAATTAGGAATTGCCATCGTGAGGTCGATCAAACAAATTGTTTAACCTGTGGTGTGAGTACTTGATGATTGATAACTTATCAACCGACCTTTCTCAAGGTGGATTGACAGAAAATCGTTTCGCGCTACCTTTGTGGTTTTCAGGGGAAAAAAATGTAGCAAATACTTATGATGTCCGGTCCTCGGCTGCAAATCCTGTTTATGTAAAAAGACGATTTGTTTTCTCAGTCACGGTATAGAACCGAAATCGCAATTTCCTTAAATAAGGATTCTAAAAGTACTAATAATTTGCCAAGCCGCGGTGGGGGACGAATCAAATCTTATACAAACTCATCAATTGTTAGTCCATGTTTTGATAATATTATACGTTAATGATTATTATCATCGTTTTTCTGTCTCTCTGAAACCACCATATGATTATGACAATTGAAATGACGATGAGTTATAAATTACAAACAAATCAACAAAACGATAAAACAGTTATAGTTTTTAGCCTGCAGGCTGCAATGTGTTGTTGATTACGATATAATATTGTATCCATTGCCAAAATTTATTTTCATATTTCGGAAACAGGTTACGTTTTATGCAAAGCAATAATAATAATAATTATTATAATTATAATTATAATAATGATATGCAACTCGATAACACGTCATGAACCGGAAACGTTATTACCGTTACCGTTACCACTGTTTTCCGACAGTATCAGTCACCGTCGTCAAAGCAGTCGTACTGGTAGCCGTGGTACTCTCGCCAATTGTATCCTGCGGGGTAATAACGCTACGACCGAGAAAGTACTTGTCTGCCCTCGTCGTCAGCCGTCAACCATCCGCCGGGACGAGATTCTGCAGTCGGATGACTTCTAGATCGTCTGCCATCGATAAAGGACGTTACCGGACCAGTACTTTCGAAAAAGGACAACATCGGTTTGCCAATTCTGGCAACCGTAGTCAAAATAAGTTTTTCGCCGCCCGACCAGATGGTTCGCGACTCAAAGTTGATTATCATTATGATTATTATTATTACTATCCTGTAGAGGTGGATCGGCCATATTTCAAGATTACGGTGGTTCAAATTGAATAGCCGCCGAATCCGAGTTGTAGTAAGACTCACCGAACCAAACGGATTTTAAATTAAAATTTCAGACTCGTTTTTAAATTCGAGGAAAATAAAAACTAAATTAGTATACGTGATCATGAACAAGCATCGAATGATAAATGTTAGATTGACTTTCAATCTGAATGTTTGGTTCGGTTCGATGTTAAATTTAATTATTACGCTTGTAAGTAAAAATAATAGTTT
The DNA here is from genome assembly GCA_025469195.1 of Chaitophorus viminalis. Classification (NCBI taxonomy): domain Eukaryota; kingdom Metazoa; phylum Arthropoda; class Insecta; order Hemiptera; family Aphididae; genus Chaitophorus; species Chaitophorus viminalis. Next base: position 58,526 of record JAIPRK010000636.1, read on the forward strand.
CGCGTTAATTTTCAAAAGTAATTTAGTTCAGTCCGACACCATAAATATATATGAGTTCGACCCACCTCTAGTGATTACCATTAATATTGCTATTGGAGCGCAGTGATGGCAGCTAAATAATTACTAAGTTTTATGGCGAAATCAAAATATCTAATCAATGACACTCCGTCCTCTGGCAGTAATTTGATTGATAAAATTGACGATTTCACATAATTTATTTTTGATTATTCATTTAAAAATGTATGCTATAATATGACAATAAATCTGCAACAACAATGTAAAAATGAGCAATAACAATATACTAATAATAATTAGTATACTTATAAATTTGAACTGCAAATTTATACTACCTAGTAACAATATATTATAATAAAATAATATTATAAAAAAAGTAAGTACATCATCAAATGAATCACTAAAAAGTTTATATGGAAACTGTCCTACATTAACATAAGCTTATTCGTTTCTACCCTGCAGCTGTATAGTCTGAGGTTGCAACCCAGTCGGGGGATTTATTATTTTAACAAGGATTTTACATAATTCAGTGGGGTCGAAGAACTTTGATAATTTTGACGTCTACGGACAAAATGTCTAATTCGAGTGCAAAAGCTCTTTTTGCTCAAAACAAAACTGCCGTTCAATACATATTTGTGCGTATTATATGATACGATCGCAAAAGGGTTTTTTTATTATGAATTGGTAGTGTTTTTATCGGTATAATCAAACTTTTATTTTCTACCCCAATACGCCTATACTACGAAAACGGTATTGAAATATTTTTTCATAATCAGATGTTATATTATGATGAATAATTGATATTTTAAAAAATACTATCAACCAAGTTCTATCAATACTGCCAACATAGACAGTAAAATAGTATGTAAATAACATGTATGTACGTGAAAAAAATTTTTTTTTGTATTTTCTGCAGTAGCTCCGCAGGCAATTTTGATAAATATTAATCGGGTCGTCCAGATTACACTCTATGTACCTGATGTTGTAATAATATCACAATTATATACAGACATAATAATTAACAATAATTATATTCAATAACTATTTCAAGTCTTGTACAGTATTTCTATCATTTACGATTGATCATCATGTAGATTATATTTGTTATGAAAAAAAAAAAAATATAGGAAAATAATGATTTTAAAATACTGCAGAAACATATTTTAAAACATAATATTATCATTATTATTCACATCATACATGTCTGTCTCGAAAAACACACATTTTTCTGTTGAAATCAATATTATTTTAAAATCAATTATGTACGTTTTTCGTCGAGCGTGAGCGTCTGATTTGAGTACCTACACGAACTTTTAGTGGGACGAACAAAATAATTTATACGTGTTTTCGGGTATAACCCATCATTAAGGGGTACGTCGGCTACGTCGTAAAATAGTTACAAAAAACCACTGATACGCTGTATAATATGACGGCTTAAATTTTTTATGTTATTAAATTCATTATTTTTTATTTTTATTATTTCATTAAAAAAATACACGTTTTTTTATAAGTTGTTATGATTTTCTTATTTCACAATTCGGCAATTAATCATTTATTTTGATCAGTTAAACACCTATGATGACGCGTCAGAATTTTCAGGTAAATAATATTAGAAATTAGAATTCTGAAGGTAATAGAATGACGAATTTGAAATTTACCAACGATACCTGTTTTTGAAGTAGATAGGAAAAACTAAAACCATATGATACCATTTTTGTATGGAAGCAGAAAAGTTTCAAAATTTGGTTTGATAGATTTCAATTTTGCTATGAAAGAATTGTGTTTATCCAATATAAAAAATCTGTGTTCAGATATCCTAATAAATGGCAGTTTGTTTATTTTTCGTCTCTAGAGCCTTTTATAGGTTTTTATTTATGAATTCGGATACTAATTTTATCAAACTTTTAAAACACGACCTTAAGATATTTGATGCACTGGATTTTATTAGATTTCCGTGACAAATTCAATTTCAAAACTCTCACCGCGGTAAATAAGTACTTGAAAATACTTATTCCCTCGCCGTGTTTCTTCTAAGTATAAGGTACCTATAGACTATCAAAGTTTAAGTATATTATGTTTTTTGAACATCGTATCCTATAATATGATCAGTGATCACCGATAAAGTATATTCAACCAACGACAAATATAAATAAAAATGAACGCGAGTAACGTGTAAGTCTTATACAATATCTGACATTTATTATAATCGCCGATCGCAAATGTATTTTAGTTATTGAACATTATAATATAACGTGCCAAACATGTGACACAATATTTAGAAATCGCTGAGGTCGGGGCCTCGATTTTTATATGAAAATATTGAACAAAATAAAAAAAGGTCCATTATCTACGGATTAAGACCACCATTGTATGATCATTTTTTTCAGCAACAATCATTACAAAAATATTTTCTCCTTGGCATTTTTCAAGATACCGCAACCCTTTTAATCGCCAAACACCACCCACCTTTCGTCAGCCACTTATGGGGATCAGTGTGGATACATGTACATTAGGATGAAATTATTGACGTACGCGCAAAAGTTTTATTCCCGAACCAGCACTTTTGTACCAGGAATAGATGGGAAACTGCAGTAGGCATATCATTTTTATAGTAATTATAATTACTCGATAAAGACGAAGTGTTTTTGTTTTTAACTCTATAATATTAATCTAGTATATATTAAGGGGGCTCCAGTTATTATTGTAGAATCTTGATATTAATTCTCATTTATCATCTCGTTAAGCCCACTTTATTACGCTTTGATTAAACTAAATGTTAGAAAAATGAATTATCCATATGCAAACTATATAACTATATCTGCCGTCGTGTAATGCATATGGTGTATAAAACATAGCTCAGTGGTATTTTCCATTTTCGCTTTCTGGCTTGCTAGATTCTAAAGCCAAGGTCACACAATAATTTGCTATTAAAATCAAGATTATTGTCATTCTGGGGTCTACATGAGCTATCTCATCATGGTTTCGCTAGAGGTAATAATAGTTGGTGATAACTGCGAGTACTTTTTATGTTTAATTAGATGTGAAATGATTTAAATTGAATTGTATAATAATAAGTATTTATGGTTTATAATAATCACTATTATTATAATTTCAAAATTAAATAAATTGTATAGATAGTTTATCATACTATTGCGATTTCTACTATAAAATTATCATGCATGTTTTATCCAATAGAAAATAGTAGAAGTTGCGATAGTGTGATAGCCACTATTATCGTCTTTTATACATGATGGCAGTTCTTACACACAATGAAGCCGACACAAAATCCATATTATGTCTCGTTTTACTATCACCATGTGCCTGCGGCTTTAAGTTCTGAAACAGGATCTCTTGTAACTTTATGTTGACCGTCATATTATTAATATTTCCTAATGAAGAAAAAAAAAAGTTGGTCTATACGTTTACCATAGCATCTATTATATAATAATATTTTAAATTGTTTAATTCAATTTAATTATTTTAAAATCATAATCATATAGATGTGTCGGATGAAGCCGATACGACGTCTACGGTGGCTGTGGCAGCAGCAGTAAACAGAAGTTCTGGTGGTAAGTCTTCCATGTTGCTACGGTGCATTAAGATCAAGTTCACCACGCCGATGTCTACCACCAGACGATGGTCGCCGAAGATCAAAAAGTACCTGAGATTGCCGGGTACCACGAATGGCAAGGGAGGCACCGCTTCGGAAACGAACGATAAAAAGTCGGCCTCGGTGGGAGGAGGATCTGACGAGAAGAGTACCCCGGTTACTGAGTCAGGTAAGGGTAGTGTTACTACTGGTGACGATGCCGACCAAACCGACAAGAAATCGTTCGCGACCAACAACTCGAACAACAATGCGACGACGCCTCCTGCCGACAAAGTGACCACCAGACGAAAAGGCCGGAAAACGACATGTCACCGAAAACCGTCAAAGACCACAACCATTAAGACTACCGTCGTCAAGACTACTACTTTTAAGACCAAAGTCACTTCCAAGTCATCGAAGTCGACTGCTTCGCTCGTCAAGTCGTTTTCTTCGGACACTCGGAAGATATCCGTCGGCGGTGGCTGTGCATTTCGACCGTGCGACGACTGTGGCTATCACAAGTCATAAATCGCATTCGCTGAAGCCAACTTACAACTAACACTATGTTTAGATATTAATATGTCACAAGTTTTGTTCTGTAATTGTTGTGATTTGCCTAATAATATTATATATGCCATATAGTGTACTTTTCATGATTCTATACTTGTATTGTTTGCTTATGCTGTGGTTTACGCGTAACATTTAATTTCATAATTTTCATACGTTTTTTGTGTAAGTTGGAACTCTACGTCCACACGATATAAATTAATATTAAATATTGATAATTCACATGTTTTCGCTTTCCGTCGAAAAAAAAGTGTTTGCGGATACGTTCAATGGCAATTAAATGGGTCAAATGTGGTTTCCATCAATGTTTTCTTGCCAAAACAAATATAGATCTATTTTAGCGCACAAAAAGAAAATCACGTACTTATCAACTCAATGAAATTTATAATATAATATATTATATATTGTTTATAATATGTAAAATATAATGTCCGATAGTTGTCGTTCGTTGAACACGAGTAACATAATCTCATTGGGAAAATATTTTCTCCTTTAGCCTATGATCAAGATAAATGACTGATGAAGATTGTGTTATACAACTTTTAAGGCGCTTTTACTTTCTCGGAAAGCATTTTTCGACGGGGAAAGGCATATGATTTTTAAACTAATATATTAATTCTCTTTCTCCGCAAGACTAAAGCTTTTAAAATGTTTTTATTCAATAAAATAATATTGATATGTATATAGTATATATAATTAAATGTAAAAATCTGCTCGGCTGCAGGTTTTAATTTTACACCTAAAAACGTGCCATGGAAAGTACACGATGGAAAATCTCAAGTTATATAATTAAATAATAATTGATGTATATTTAATTACAACGCATAATTACCAGAGTATCCCGAGAGTTTTATCATTTTTTTTGTTTCTAGATTTCATACATTTTTCGCGCCGCAGCAAGGTCAGTCAACAATTGTAAATCCTACGGGTACGATAAATCTCTGTATGTCAGGATATTATTACGTAACCGCAAAAAAAAATACCCTGTACCCATTCAGATTTAATCCAGATATTGTATTTATAATTGTTTTATTTTTTATTTTTTAGTAAACTATAACGGCCGATTGAATAATTATTTGTTCAGACAAAAAACTCTGATTTTTCCTCATTTCAAACATCGGATAATAATAATAATCGTAAAAAATCTGGAATTGACTGCACGAACTGACGTCATGATATCTGTAATTCGAATCGGAACAAAATGAAAAATACACAGACACCCTCGTGCCCGCGTTATTATTACTATATTGCGGAGATGAATTTAAAACGAACTTTGCCGCACGTATCACATCGACAATGGTATCGTGTAGGTTTCGATCGCCCGCGCGTACATAATGTATTTGATTAGATAAATATATACTCTGTGTGTGTGTGTGTGTGTGTGTGTGTGTGCCTGCAGAAGTCCAACGATGCAAAGACGTATTCGTCGCAGAATAATATCCTCCGTCTCGGCGTGGTGTTACGGGCGCGCGCGTTCATTAACATGTATTTTACATATTGTTCATTTAAATGTGTACGGTGCGAAACCCGAGCTCATTTCCCTAAACTTGTTAGCGGGCCCATCCACCTCCGCTGTGGCGCATGGGTGTGACCCATATATATACATTATTATCGTTCGTATACCTCAAAAATAAAAATCCCAGTTCTATACCTGGTGGCCAAGGATTTACATGTGCAACAATAATAATAATAATAATAGTGATCACTAATAACATCGCTGTGGTCCTAATATTAATTCCTTTGTATAGAACATATATATTTATTTATACGGTAACATCGTATGCGTAGTACACTTGCGTATAAATTATTGTGGAATTATTCAATTTTACCGAAAACTTAAATTGATAGAAGTCTGCACATTTCAGTTCGATGGAATATAAAATGCGCAAATTTCATTGAACTTTCGATTCGGTTACACGCGCGTTGTAAAAATGAAAACGATAAAGAAGTTTAAATACCTCATCAAACTGCAGCACGAGGTTTTTTAAGTGGATCATGTGTTTAACCTCGGTTTTCGTGCCGTTCAAGTCACTGAGAACAACAGAATGTTGTATGTGTGTATACCGATTACCGGCAAAATAAAAACTCATTTAAATCTGTTATTTCCGGTAAATCAGTATTTAAATACTGAAATATAGGCCTATGCTTACTTTCAATCGCAGGTGTGTTTGATTTTCTCAACTAATCCGTTATACTATAAACAGTAAATGTATACACAACAACTATAAGGTAATTTTTCGATTTCATTGCGAGTATAATAATATATATAAGTAAAAGCTGTCGTCACATACAAATTATACAAACTTGATATTGTAAAAGTATTTTTAAATTTATTTTTACTTGGAACCATTACTGTAATAATCAAATAAACTTGCGGATCAAGAGTTAATAAAATATATTATTATCGACTATTCGGTTAAAAAACGAACCCTATTAATTATTAATTTTATTAAAGTATACTTCAATATTGCACTGATTATGCATACCTGTGGTATAATTTATTTAATCAGGCAATAACGCGGTATAGGGTTGAAAAATAATAAGTTATAAAAATTAAAACAGTTATAGTTATAATCAATGCAATACTGCAATTCGAATACATTAAATACGATTCATTTGGATTTGCTTGCAATAATTTTAAATTTGATAATATAGCAAATTATATGCGCACAGGGTTGATGATTATGAATTGATTAAGATTTTTGAAACGATGACAATCTCATTATCGTATCGTATATAATTATACGAAGAATCAGCGTATTTCTGTTAGCATTTTGATAATATCGTGCATGTTCTACGTCAAACGAGATTTTATACAATATTATAATATGTACCTACATAAATATTATAATCACAAACGCCTACAAGTCAGCTTACTACCGGGAACGACGATACCGTTCTCCACCTATATATATATATATATATATATCTATATATATATATAACGGATGTATAGGAATCGATGTCCTGAGCGTGGGGGTGTGCTTTGTGATTCCCGCTTTTCAAATACTATAGGTATATTATAGATACCTAATACGTTTGAAAATACCATTAGGAATTCGCATTCCCCAGACGTTTTTCCTCCGCAGACCCACGCACGCCCGCTGGAGAACTATATTATTACTACGTCTCTGCCGGCTCGAAATTGTAATAATATTATATACTATACATATCACCGGTGCATATATTATTATTATTAATTATTACTGCGCTTACGACGCCTCCGCCCGGGGGATGACGCGTGTACCAACGATTAATTATCAGCAATGCGTTATAATTATACATATAATCATATTATTATTATTATTATTATTATTATACATCAGTTGTATACAGTATAGTAGTGAACAACGTTGTGATTTGTAACGGTTCCGGTGCACAACGGGAGGGAAGAGTATAGTGCGGCCGAGCCGAGTTTTTTTCCTTCCCGGCAAAAGTGACGCAGACCACTGGGGGGTAAACGGTGTAATACGTTTGCTTGATAAAACGATGGTGTGGTGTTATTATTAGCTTGTAAACCCGCAAATCATATGCAGATGTGCATATTATACAGAATATACGTACAATGACTTCGAAAATAATATACACATGGTACCTATACATAATATACCGGACGGACGCAAACGAGCAGCGTGGTCATGACCGTGACCGTGTATGCATTATATGCATTTGTGGTGTATGAAATATAGACTATTGCAAATTTGCACTGGGTGGGAGTGAGCTAGCTGCAAGAGGGTGGAAAACGCAAAGTCATCAGAAATCATTGCGTTTTTTCTTTTTTTTTTCCTCATCATATTCGATTTCGTGCGCGCACTATTTCTATCTCTCTCACGCACACACATTAAACGTCAAAACGTCATATAAATATACATATTATACATGTATACATGGTCATATCAAAATGATATATACTTTATTGTACACCGAAAAAGAGAAAAAGAGACGGACACCAGGATTCGCGTGACTCATGTACGCGCGCGCCAATGACTGGCGAGTTTTAACCCTCTCGCCACAATAACATTTCGATCGCGAACCCCTCGCTGCTCTCATCCGCACCCCTATACTAAACCTAAGCCCGAACCGTAATGCGCGCGTTCACGTGAGTTATTAATGATCACGAAAAACATGAAAATACAAAACACAATAAAACGCGACTGTTGTCGACGAAATCGACGCATGCGACGGACCGATGGCGTTGAGTTAATTATAGTACGCAGCACCGGTGCACTAGAATTAATTAACCCTGTGGCACCGAAGACACTCGTTTCCAATACACTGAACGATGTAGTTACGATAATAAACGCAAACAAAGACTATTCCGTCGCATAGATAGTATACGTAATGTGTGTTATTGAGCTGCCGAAAAATTTCTATTGGTCATTTCTTGTATACGTATAGGTCAGGAACTACATATCTGCATATTATAATAATGTTTTATAAGATTTAGCCCCTAATCCTGAATAAAAACTCATATACATTGTTCGTTTCAAGCAAATCATACAGAAAAAATAAAATTTGACTAGCTAACACAGGATATGCTGACACCCTTCTCTTTAGAAGACCTTTGTCTTAACCAACCCTATACCGATTCAGTATGCATTCGTCTACGACCAACCAAAACAGCAACAATTTTCAAACAATTAATTGATTATGAATCAAATAAACTCTTGAGACACAACGCATTCATAAATAATAATCCTAACTCCGTATATTATACTATTCATATAATACTTATATAGGTACACTGCGTAGTAGTGAATAAAATAATATAAGCAGTTCTCATAGTTTTTAATAAACTAAATTTTAAATTGCATTTCGAATGATTTTTTTTTTAATCTTGTTTTGATCCCTACAGGTTTTTGTTGACATGACATTTGGAATAATTCTTTTTCATACGATCATTGTGGGAAAGCCACAAAACATGGTTTTGTACGATTCAAAATACAGTCGGAAAACAGAGTAAATTCTCGTTATATTTATTCTAATAACTATTTCGTAGTGCGTACAATATCATTATTTTATAGTATTCAAGTATACAATATACGTATAGTTATGTAATGTCCAATGCACTTGCCGTCGTTAGTGTTATTAAACCTATCATAACCCACATTATTTACATACGAATATAATATGTGTGATGTTTGCACCAAGACACAGCTTGATTTACAGCATTGCATAATTTAACTGATCTTCAGGTAACGATGATTGGCATAGCTCGGATTGTCTCGGAACCAATTAAAATACTATAGATAATAAACTACATCAGTCGATTGTTTTATTGTGTGCGCACTATTATACCGTAAGCAATTGATGTATTTTGGAGGTATATTGATGTCGAAAACGGATTTGTGGTGAAACGAGGGAAATGAGGGAAATCTGTTCCTGTCACAGTATTTTATTAATATGTACATGGCGCCAACATGTCGACGTCCTAAGGATTGATAAGTGTACAATCTCTAGCGTGTATAAACTAAAACAGCAGTCTCGATTTGTAACAACTAACAATACTTCATATATTATGATTTCCCTGAGAACGGATACAAAGTTATAATAATATCGAAAAAAAAAAAAAATGAAACAAAACACTTTATATAATACCCACTACTTTACAAATGGATGGTGCGTATACAAAGTGTGCGCTCACCGCTGCACATGGGTTAGTCATTATAATCATTATTGGTGCATTTTATTTTACTAAAGAAACGAGAAAGTTAACCAAAACGCAGAATTATTTTATTTTTATTCATGTCCGGGCACAATATGCGACTTCGTCAACAGTCTATATTATAATAAATAGACTATCCTGTAAATATGTGATATTATTATAACGATTCAACTGCATTTAAGCGTGTTACTTTAATACAGTCGTAATCGGGCGAAATGTTTCAAATTTTTTTTCTACTTCCGTTTTTTGTTATCATTATTCTTTATTTTTACTATAGTCAATATTAATATTATTATTATTCACTTGTATATATTGTTACTCTTGCATAGGCTGGTTTCATGGTCGTTAATCCATGGGGTAAAAAAATATGACGTGTGCGATCCAAGTGCGTGTTTACCGTATGTACGACTCGCGCGAGTGGGCACGTTAATTTATAACAATATCATAGTCGTAACATCTTTCTGCGCTCGTTATGTAAACGAGAACATTTTAATATCCCGAAGGTATAGGCATTCTTACGACAACGATGGCGATAGTAATAATAACGAGACGATTTGTCGCGGTGACATCAGTCCAATCATCAGTTCAGACAACACATATCATATTATTATTATATTGCATTAGTCGTTTCCATATAATATATCTGAATACGCTGAACACTGTAATTTCAGCAATTATCGGGTGCGGGCTCAAGTTTTTTTTTTTTAAATTTTTCAACAATTTTTGAGGAAATTGCTCGAACCTTCAGGTTATAGGTTAGGTTTTAAACTTAAATATATTTACTCAATGCATTTATTTAATATAAAAAAATAAAAGTATATTACCAATTACGTGATCTCGTGATTTTGTATTAAAAATGGAATTTAATATATAATAATTATATTATAATAAATGTTTTATTTTTTCGCGTACTCCCAACGATTTTATACACGTACCTTCTTAGATACAAGTCTGCGTATATTATGAGCTTAACTGGACTCTAGAGTAAGAGCGATGATGATAGAGTGTCCCTGCAATTATGTGCAACGATTCTGTTTTAATCGCAATTGATGGACAATTTTCACCGACTGCTTCAGTATAATATATTTTTTAAATGAACGATGTACCGTACAATATACTGTGGATTCTTTTTAATTTCCAAATATTATTGTATATGATTTTTTATCGATTTTTTTTTCGAAAACTATATAATCTTAATGGTTTTAATAAATACATTAAATTTTATAAGACGAAGTCAAATAATATTTCTGATGATCTTCTAGTCTTCGTGACTAGAAAAAACCTATACTAAGAAAAATCTCCCGGTCAAGTATTGGATAGGATTCTTATCTCCTCCTTTCGATGGCACATGTACAACGTGAACGCGGGTTGCAACAATTATCGAGTACTAGTGCTAGAGTGTTTTTGGGGGAATCTCGGTTAACCGAATTTCGTTTAATATATTATACTTTTTCCCACCGAAAATATATAAAAACGAAACATTTTAAGACGCTTTTGACTTATGGACGTGATTTGAACATGCGTGACAATATAACTGTCCAGCCAAATTGTTGCAGTACCCTAGCGATAGCTCTAGGTATATTATAATAATTTGTTATTCGCGCAGAGTTCTGCGTCGCCATATCGGTGCCGTGGACGATAAGAGTGAAGAAAACACATTTTATGCATATATAACGGTTTAGGTAATCGGTGATAAAAAAAAATAAAAATAAAACCATCTGCAACGTCGTCCTCTTGTCGTCCTATAAACAGGAACGATCGCCTTGAGATAGGCAACTATATAAAGATATATATATATATATATATATATATATATATATAAACACTATAATATGCACACGGTAAAAATACGTTCTAGCAGGATTTTCGCAAACAGGCGAATCCATAAAATCGTTCATCTCATTCCCTCTTTGGCGCTGAGGTATTATACTACGTACCTATATATATATATATATATATATATATAAGTACAACGCTCCAATGTGACATGCGAAAATAACGAACGAGGTTAGATTATTATTTACGTAATATTGTTCGATTATATGATCGAAATCTCCCAAATCCGTGTCACGTCGTTTAGTTTACGCGAAACCGTCGGTCACGTCATGAAGTAGACTTGCAGTGGTTATAGAGCAACCAATATTACGGTCTATATATTAATATAATATTGTCTATAATAAGTCTATATTATATATTATATATACGACTACTATTTTGTTCATCATTTCCTGGACAACGCATAACCATGCAGTAGGTTGTATTTACTTAAGTTGGTGAACTGTCTAAACATTATTGACCTTATATACATTAACATTATAGTTATATTAGATATACACTTACGTATACAACTGATAGGTAACACTTAGTGCAATGCATTTCATGACAATGCTTGTCAGAAAGGTATTTTATATTTTCATAGACTTTAGCGTTTGAGTTTGAACTTTCTAAAAACGTTAAAATAAAATGTTTACACATTCGAGTAAGGTTCGACCAATCCTTTTAACACTAGTCCAGGGCATACATGAGCACATAGAATTCATGTGAAGAATTTCATATACGCAAAATGTCTGACGTGCCAGTTGCAGAAGGTACTATATTATAAGTGTTACATGTATTAACATTATTGTGACTATTGTGTTCTATAAAAATTGTGTACATGCAGCATGCGGTATCGTTATAATTTTGACAGTTATATTTTATCATATCTAAACTAAGCTCACTAACGATAAATATTTATTTTTTATTTTTTTATTATAAAACGATTTTCATTGAGTAATATTGCGATCAATTGAGAACAAAAACATTTTGTAACGACGTCAATGTTCAAAATAATTGGTTTTATTAAAAACTCAACTGGAATATTATAATATTATTATTAACTTATAGAAGTGCAGGTTATAAATACTAGTAATAGTAGTAAGTATTAATAATCAATATTTGTACCTATAAAGTATAAATGCATAGCTAACACGTCAACAGAAAATGGAATTTTCCGTTTGCGGGATAGTTAGAGAGTTTTAAAAACGTGTAAGTTTGGTGTAAACAATAATGTACCTATTCAAACATTATACTTCAGAAAATGAAGTCTGTAAAGACTGATATAATATTAAAATATGTATGAATGCTTTCGAAAATTATTTCAGTAATGTGTCATTCATTTTTTATATATAGCAAAAATGTTTAAAAATAATATAAAATATACTATTATATTTCTGAAGTAATAAAAAAAAATATTCATAGCCTAAATCCAAATATAATAATATATTGTATCAGTTTTTTTCTCGGTTACAACTTTTAAAACTTTGTTGTATGTTTTACTTGAAACAAATATATACGCGCACGTCGCATAAATACGCATTAGGTACCTATATATCCCGAAAAAATGTAATCTTATATTCGCTATAAAAGAAATTATTTTTACAATATAAAAGCATTATAATAGATGCTAATTGTAACTTATATATTATATAAATGGTGTGCAAATTGATATAATTTGATTAAAATATATTCGCATGAATACAGCTATGTATATTAGATATATTCTTTCCGATTAAAAAATAATAATAAAATTTAAGTTTTTAATAAGAATAAAAATAATTCATCATATAATTTTATATAATATTTCCTAACTTTAGAGAAAATTGTTGCAACGTTGTTTTATTTTTATGACTTTTATGTTGTTGTGTTTATAAATAATATATTTAGGGGGACAGTTGTAAAAGTTGGTATGAATAATCCATAAAATGATTTATCAAACTATTTGAGAAAAATTATGTTGGTACTTCTTTAAAATAATATGCTAGCTGAATAATGAAAACTGAATTCAATAAAAAAATAATAATAATCAATAAATATCGCGTAACAATTGAAATGTTCGATTTATTATTTAAATCATAAGTGAATATTATCGAGAACCGTTTGTGAATGAAAACATTTTTATTTTGTTTAAAGTACCAAATATTGTTAAGAAAATACAATTGAATATTAGATGATTAATTAAGACATCATTCAAACGGCCAGTTAAAACGACCACGTTAACGGATAATAAACAGAATTTCTTATAAACCTAATTATGGATGACTTTAATCACGCATATAGCTATCGATGGTTTCAAGTTAATAGGTAATTAGAAAAATAAATGCATTTTAATTTGATTTAATTGGACATGTAATTGCGGGTTTATACTTTCGATTGGAGTATGGAATGCAGTCCATCTATCGCTCAAAAAGCGTGAGCTTCATTATTTTCTTATTATTTTAATGTAGAAACAATATATCCTTAAAACGAAACCCGTCATTTGCGCTTACATAAATATGAAATATCTAGTGTTGTAAAGAATACTTTTAAAAATTATATTAGATACTACCCAAATACCTTTAACCATTTTAAATACTATTCAAATACCTTTAAAAAAAAAAATTGGAATACTTTTCAAATATTTTTAGTTTTTTTTTATAGATTTTTAATGAACTTAACATATTCTATGAAACTTATATTGGAATACTAATACACAGTTATACTAAAAAAAAAAAAAAAATGGTAACCTACAAATTAATAAGAAAGCGAATGGGACAATACCTATATTTAATTTGTTCTACCGTCTACATAATATATTAATACCATGTAGACTATTTTTTTACAACTGACATTATAAAAAAATAATAATAATATAATAATGTGAAAATAAATATTGCTAAAAAAAGTATCTAAATATCTATTTTTAGAAAAAAAACCCTTGTTTATTCCACAAACCTTTGACCATATAGTTATCTAAGTACTGATAAAAAGTATAATAAATAGGAGTGGTTAATAAAAATAATTGTTCGAAGTAATGAAGTGTATAGCAAAAGTATTCAACGCGACAAAAAAAGTATTTAAATACCATCAAAAATACTTAATACTAAAAGTATTTACTACATAAAAAAGTAATTGAATACTGCTGCTCAAATAATATTTTACTTAAAGACTTTACAACACTGGAGATAGCGTACATCTAAATAAAATCGATTAAATCGAAATAGAAAGGTATGGCGTACGAACGAACAAAACACTAATTGAGACTTGAGATATAATGTAACAAGGGTAAATCGAAAGAAGCAACTGCCACTTAGCAAGTAGTGACTTGTTACCGATTTAGAGATAAAATAACTCCAACCATTGATTTTATGTTTCAATAGTTATTGTTTTGTATGTGATCACACTGATAAAAATGTACGACGATGATCATCGATCCGCTACACGAGATTTATTTATCGACGAGTGGGGTGATATTGCAAAACAATAATAGTATTGTAAATCCGTAACCATACGAATTACGTCGAAAATGTACTTCAGCCAAATCACGTTTGTATACAGTGTGTTCTACAGTAGAGTATTCCGTATTTAATTTCCGTGGACGAAAGACAAGATCATGTGATTGCCTTTGCGAGAGATAAAAGCAAAAACAATAACTATGCGACGTTTAATTATGTAGGTCTTTATCCGCGTGTTCTTTAAAACCAACATTGTCACATTCAGAGAGAGTGTGTGTGAAAGAGAGAGAGAGAGTTGGTTATAGCTGCTATTGGTGAAGACAACAACGACGACAGTATACGACGGTGTATACATATATATATATATATATATATATATATATATATATAAGCGTAATAACAATAATAAATAATAACTAACAACATTATAATATATGTTCTACGCCACCGTGTGTGTATATATATATAGGTAGTCATTTCATGTTCACCTTTGGAGGTATCTATTAAGTAAGCCGAATACGAAGAAGAAACAACATTATTACTATACATGCTCGACGCACGTCGAACACAGTATTCGAAAGACAGCGTCTTGTATCTCATAAACTCATAAAGTACTTGTATACGCGCACATATACGTACAAATATTTACGCATACGCGTAATAATGTAAGATAATAATAATAATAATAATAATAATATATTTCACGAGATAAGCATTAGGTGTATATAGACGGTGAGAAATACGCGAGTGAGGTATCCACGGTAACGCCATCACGGTTGTAGGTACAACAAGTTCGTGTACAGAATAGAATTATGTATTATCATTATAATAATTTATACCGTACAAAGTCAGTGTAGTTGGGGATGCGGAGCCAGATTACGTTTTCGTGGTATGCTCGACGCCCGTGTGTATGTAGAGGAAGAGAATAAAAAACAACACCAGCAAAGACGATATTCCGGTTTAAACAGGTTGTTTTTTGTGAATTTTCTTCAGAAATCATAACGAAAGATATATATGACTTTAATCTTATTAAATTAACAAAGAAAAAATCAAAGGATCTATATCAGCGTAATAATTCGTCGATAAAATCTGTACTTATATCGTTGATCGCTTATCTATGGAGTGCACATAAAGTATAACTAACCGCATCGGTAAAATTCAAATCACGTGTTCGTACAACGAATGTGTTTGTCTACATTGCGGCTAATCCACGTCGCCTACATAATATAGCTTATAAGTTGGATACTTTTCAACCAACAACATTTCAAACGCGTACGGTTACTCCATCCTTTATACCTATATAGTAACTCGTTTACGATTTTGGAACACATTTTGTTTTGAGTTATTATGTTTTTTTTTTGCTCTCCATTGAAAACAAGAAAAGTGAGAGAGAATACACCACAAAAGCATTCACCCTTATATAGAGCAATTGTTCATGCCATCGACTATATATTGTATATATATATATAAAGATAAACAACAAAGTTGCACGTCCTTCTGCTGTCATGACAAACGTGTTACGCCTTAGGCCGTAGTCACAATATTTGGACGTAGGTTGGATTTCGTTCAGTTTACGTGCGATACGCGACTAAACCGTAGAATCGGAAGTGTGTACAGTCAGTGGTATACATCGCTATGTACCTACTTGAAGCATTTTTCCAGTTGGCTAAACCTACAAAAGCACTATTTTTCCTGCCGAACGGTAGATCTGAGTAGAGTAGAATAGTAGAGTACAAGACAGTTTTGAAGTCTTACGATAGGAACTGCTACTAGGTATATATAATATGATCACTTGTATTTTTAAGTCTTTAAGCCGTACTTAGCAAACGTGAGGAACGTGGGTGATGATTATAATTTCTTAATTTTTACGAATTAATATGTAAATCTCGTACACATTTATCAAAATCCGGCCGCGAGGAGTACATTATTTACACCTTATAGATTAGAAAAAAAAAACAATAAACAATTTTCTATTAAAAACTGTAACGGTCATTCGACTTTGGAAAGGAAAGATATTTTCACCACACCATTTTCCGTGGAACAATCATCTTTTGTTTATTTTCGTCTACGAAGATATTATCATCACATATCTTGTAAGTACTGTATATTCGGTGCCACCGTTTGCATATTCTACGAATACTTCAAAATAATATTAAGAAGATGTATAGATCAACTGCGCTGCGTTGCGGACACAAAGTAAACCTCGGGAACACTGTGACCGTATATAATATTATGTTAAAATAAAAAAAATATCATTTCTATCGTTAACGCGCTCCTTTCGATTTCAAACGTTGATACAGAACAACAATATAATATTATAAAATATGTAAATACATACGAGTACATCTCCCTATCTTCAACACCAACTACATATGCTTACAGGAGACAGGGTAATCATTTTATGATTATTATATTAGTTATATTAGTTAAATATAAATAATTATAATTTTGTTTTAATAAAGAAAAAAGAAAATATATATAATAATACTATAGATAATACGTATAATACATAAAATAATACTACATGACTACGAATTTCATTACCACGAAAAATAAAACATGTCAACTTCATGGCGTTGAATAGTCATATCGCGTGATGACGATTCGAACTATGTATATTTACTTATAATATTATATTATATAAGTACGGTTGCAGTAAATTGGTCTTATTTATTCTTATTCCACGCCAACTTTAGGGTCGAAAAAATAATATTTGCTGAAATAACACTAGAACACACCACTATCGTTTAATATTATATTATAATATTGTTTATAGTAATTTATAATGATAACATACGGAGGTTGATAGGCCGTTTACCATGTTCGACGATCAAAAACTGTTTCAGTGACCACGGAGAGCACCCATACCCATTACCCACCTATATAAGTTACACATATATTTACAAATATATTTTACATATATGTATAAATTATTATAATAGTGTGCAGTTAAATCATAACATTGTGATATCATATCCAAAAATGTTATCTCCAACTGCTGAAGATCAAAACAAACACTTCTATGGTTTATCTTGTGACGGTTATGACTAATGTTAAAAATGTAAACTTTAAATTTAAAATATATATCCTAAATTTGTAATCCGAGTGTTTATTATACTTCGATTAATGGCAGTACAAATTACGTTTTTTTCTAATAAATATCATACAATCAACGGATGTACTAGCCAAGTTTGGAATAATACAAATTCAATCAGTAAAAGTATAAAATATTAGTTAGTTAGTTTTTTGTTATATAAGTGCCTACTATCCACCAATAATTTTACACAACGATTAAATCAACCGAATTTTTTTTACATTTTTTTTTTTTTTTTTATTTCACTCTATTAAAAATCGCTAAAGAAATTAATGATAACTTAATCAACCAAACTAACTTAACTTACCTAACTAACACAGAAAGAGCCCGATAATGATTCTATTAGTCCTAAAATACTTCCAAAAAAATAAAAAAAATACTTCCAAAGAATGACATCGTTCATCTTACGCACATATACAGAACTATATGTAAAATGTTCTAGAACAAGTAGATATCGTCTCATACGTGATCAGCAAAGCTCTTTATGAAAAAGAAAAAAGTGTGAAGTGCTCCCTGACAAAGTCTGACACAGAGATTTTCTATCAAACTGCGTGGAGAGCTGCCACGTAGGTACTTGGCGAGAACTTTTTAAATCATATTTAATCGAACATCAATTCCCAGTGGATAATGGTAATGAAAAAATACATCAGCTAGAATACTTACCACAGATTAGTGATTTAGGAACTATCTTAGCTGACTATCTAATCTAGTATTTATTATTTACGGCTCAATACCAAACGATGACCTCACAATGATATCTATGTTTGTCGACGATACGATATATTTATCGACACACAATAATCAAATAGTTATCTGCAACTGATATCTTGCAAAAGTCAAGCGATAACATCTTTGCTTGGAGAAAATTTCAAAAAATTAATATAGATTGCAATAAGTCAGTACAGGCAATAGACGTTACGCCAAAAAACCAAACAAGTAAAATTTCATTTTTATAGAATCAAATAAAAATATCCAAAAGTATTCTGCAAAATAGGTATGTATATATTATATATTATGTTAAACTGGTAACATTACGTCTATCAGAAAAAATTCCAATTTAAAGAAAACTTACGAACATTTTATGGTTTAGTCTGATCCTACTAACTCCGAATTAACAATAAACAACAAATATCCACTACCTATGTATAGTTATTAATTTATTATATAAAATTGATTTGGCCCTATGTCATTTAACTGTGGAATTGTACTGGTAAATTTTACAATGATGTAATAGAACATTGTTACAACATTGCACTTCAGATCATCACTTCAGCATGTCGCTTTGAAAGAAACAGTACAATTTGCCGATATATGGTATTGTTTGCAGCAAGCGAATTACTAGCATAAGCCACGCATCATTAGAAATGAAAACTTCATAAGCTCGTTAAGTATCTAGGTAGAAGGTATGTAAAATAATATATAATATCGTTAAACATATTTATAAATATAACTAGCCTTTGGGTGGGTACCAGAGTTGGACGTTATTAGAATAAAATTTTATTTAGATGATTATATTTAGATAACATTTCATCCGAATAAATTATTAGGTATTCAAATTATTTTTTTCATAATTTTTTTTTCAAATAATTGTGTTTGAAAATTATTCGAAGAAATAAATTTGGAAATCGAATATTTCTAATCCATAACAACTATAACACAATCAATTAATCGTTTTATATGGAACCTAGTTGGTTATTATTCAAAAATTGTAAATTAATGCAAATTTACAACAAGCTTTCGTGGCGCAATGGTTAGCGCGTTCGGCTGTTAACCGAAAGGTTGGTGGTACGAGTCCACCTGGGGGCGACATTTTTTTGTTTGTTTTTTTTTATATACGTATTATACAGTGATTGAATTGGAAAATAAACATTTTTTAATATTTTAATCAAAGCCACATGTGTTTTGAATACCATATTCGGATAGACCGAATTTTTTTAAGTCGATTTGATCCTTTTTAAAATAGCTCTATAATCAAAATTGACCAAATGGCAACCAGTTAAAGTTTCAATTAAAATTATTGAATTTTTCAACAATCATACTAGAATTTTTTGAATTTTTATGAAATTTCAAGTATTTTTTTTTGTTTCCGTAGGTTTGCAGATATTATTAAATCATTTAAATTTAATTTTGAGGAATTAATTAACCTCAATTATACCTAAATGTTTGTTTATTTACTAACAAAAGATTAAACAAACTGATATAATTTATTTCTCATAACTTCTTAATAGAAATTATTAAAATTATAAAAAAATTGTGTTAATTATTTTAATCGTTTCTTACCTAGTAAATGAACTAACATTTATTTACATTACATTACATTTATTTTAATATATATATTCAATTTAAAATATAATATGCTTTTACATATTATATATTACATCGTTCGTAAATTTATACTGAGGTCAACACCTCATTTTTCTTATTCTGCTCTTTCGTTTAGTAAAGTTTTACAAAATAATTTCGATTAAAAGCCACACTGTGCACATTTTTTGATCGAATTATTGAAATTAAAATGTTAATATCCCGTTAGCATACAGGGATACGCGTATTTGTGAGTTTTTAGAAAAAAAAAATACTAAATTAATACTAATAGTAATATTACAATGAGATAGATAGAGAGAGAGAGATAAAATTAAAAAACGGTGTTATGGCACTTACTTTATTGTCATTTGTCAAGTATAAATACTTTAAATCTCGAATATTAAAGTATTCGGAGTTGAAAAAAGTGTTTCAGAGGAAAGTGGGTGATAGTAATACATTAGTGTGCTGAGTAAATGACTACTGTTTTTCTTTTTTTTTAATCGCACAATTTTGATGACCGCCACTCGGATATGATTACTATAACATTTAGTAATACGGAACACCTGTTGGAAAAAATTACAGTTTCACATCGCCTACTCGCTGATTATTTATAGAAAATAAAAAAAAGGAAAAATTATTTTCGCTGTAAAGCTTGTTACGCATATATTATACAATATATCGAATGGATGTGATATGATGATGAAGATAATCATAATAATAATAAAGAGAAAATCTTAAGTAATGGGCAAAAGGTGCAGTCACCCAGCATTACGTTACGCGTTAACTTCGTTGTGTCGAATTCATTTATTATTAAATTTTAGCCGATATTTAACATGGAAAACGGAAATCAGAAACGAAAAATCAAAAAAATTTATATTAATCTAGCTTTCGATACCCGAGATGTGTAATAATTTGCAATACCTAAGTTCAAATTATATAACAAAAATACCAAAGCCTTGATATATATTATCTAAATTGAACTGCATTTTGTTTCTTACGTATTTTAACGAAAATAACATGTATATAAATAATTAATTAGTGATAAAATGCTTTTTATTTTGTTCGATCCACTATTTAATTTTTCAAGGTTTGTAAACATTAAAAACATTATGAAAGCATATTTTGTTAGTAGGAATAAGCTCTTTATGGTGTTTATGGAGATTAGCGACTAGCCTCAACAATTATGTATCTTAGTGTTGTTACTGTTAGAAGCCTATTATTATAGCCTATAGATATAATTTATTCGTACTTAATTTTATAGACTATTTATTAACTTTTTATATGAATATTTTAATTAATTTGTATTAATCTAACTATACCTTATATACCTACCTACTATAGATACTTAAAATCATATCCACTAAACATATAATTTGACAACGTATATCGCTGATTATCGTAATTTAATTAAACATTCCGATCAGACATTGATAGTTATAATTGAAGTATGTATGATAAATATGATAATTCGATGCATATAGTATGCGTACAGCACACGCAAAGCGCTTATAGATTATCTATTATTGCTAATTGATTAAATTTGTCAATACTGTTAATATTCATACGGAACCGTCATTTTTCCAATAAAGATTACAAGTGCAAGTGTGTCTCGTATTAGCATAAGCGCCTCTTTTAATATCATATTTTTTTTTTTTTTTTTTATTAAACACAATAAAGATTTTAATCGTACACAGACTATACATAAAAGTCATCTGTCCTAAGTGTAGGTAATTAAGTGGAAAGGTTACTTGAATTTATTATAATTTTTATTCGTTTAGAAATGTATGTACCTACCTATATTATATTGTATATATTAAATGTATTTTTTCATGTCAGGACTTATGCATGCATACTCGTATGGGTCTTTTTTACCTGCTCTATTTGGCGTGGGAGTTATTACATACATTTGCTCTCCAAATCAACGTAATTCATCTTTCAACGTTTAAATCGTTCCACCGTGGATACAATATGTAAATAAATATACGCTTAATAGCAATTAACACCACTTTAATGTGACGTGTATACAACAGATATTATATCGTAGAAGGTATACGAGTGTAACGTGTTACACGTACCTACCTAAATTTACGCATGTAAATAATAATTTTATCTTTTTTTTTTGGACAACCGCGTTGTTTATTTCCACTCCGGAGCAACTGTATAACAGATTTTTTCTCTGCATATTATTTTTTCAATATTGTTTAATAATGTTGTTTGCGCAGGTAGAAAAGAAAAAGTGAAAATAAACAAAAATCGTCGAATAAACACAAGATTAGTGTAAAAATTCTCGGACAGTTGAATAATAATAACATAATATTCCGTTTAACACTGCAGTACACCGCGGTGATAAAAGGAAAAGTACAGTTGCTGATTTAAGGGGTAGCCAGTGATGCTAGCCGGGTACCCCCCCCCTCTCATAACCTAAAAAATGTCTTATATTATACAGTGTTTTGAATTTTTTTACTTAACTGCTATATTAAATTAACTTATACTTCATCTTATCAATACATTTTTATTTTAATAAAATACATAGTATAACATACCCTTACTCATATAATATATATTTTTTTTATATAAAAATATGTATATCTTATATATTATTTAGAAAAATCTTAAGCCTTATTCCTCCCTTCAAAATAATATCCTAGATTCACCAATGTCCAGGCGATTTCAGTTTATGTATAACGTGAGATCCAAGGATCTCATGGTGGCACCCATAGAGTAATATAAAGAGGCCGTAATATGAAATTGTTGAAGTGCACTTAGACTCCCTTTTACAGGTTAGCCACTTAAAACATATTATGTAATATGTATTTTTCTTTAGATACATTTCGGTAAAATCTTTATTAAACAAATGTATATTTTAACTTTATTATAAATATAAAATAAAAATCAATAAATACAATACAATTATATTCAATACATTATACATAATATAATCCTTCAAATACCTTAAAATATTGACAATATTTTGATTATTAGCATAGGCAATACATTTATTTATTATCTAGGGTAATCAGTTTATTACAAAGTAATACTATCAAAAATGCTGATAATGAGAACAGGATATCAAAAATCAATTTGTTTTTGTATATTATTTTTTGTTATACATGCGGTTACCCTGCAAAACGAAGTCTAAGTGCGCCTCAGACCATAATACAGGTGGTATATGGAACGGCCCCTCTATATTACTCTATGGTGGCACCCCTGAACAAAACATTTACCACGTAAAATTTCACCGGTTTATCAATAATCTATTCGTGACCAGATTTTGTCTATAAATAATATTGATTTTTATTACGGCAGCATTGTATAACGACGAATTCCAAATTTTTAGGTACGAATAGTTACGAATTGTAACTTCATATTATAGGTGTGATTTTTTCCGAATATTTCGATGTTGGTGTGCCAGAATAACCTAACCCGGTCTCGTTACGTAAAAACCACACAAGTAGTCTGTCCGATCAGTATTCGATCGCAAAACGTGTCAACAGTTCGGTTTATGATTCACATTAAATTGTTTTATTGAGTTAGACGAGCTATTATTCAATTTCAATAACCTACGAAACTGAGTCATGTTTGACGAAACAATTGAGATTTCAAGTTTCATCATCGAAAACGGACAACCCAACGAGTTTCACTTAATTTATCAATGTATTGAAATCAATGTCACAACTCTGACTAATACTGTTATAATCTTTTGTGGTCACAGCATCGTTAGTAAAACCGTCATGTCAAGAATAAGATAGATTTTATATTAATTATTGTTTTTCGTCGAATTGTTTTTCATGTAAAGGAATCATTTGCACGTACATAATGTTGACGGTTGTACCTAAATATAATATAATAGTGTACGACTTTCAAACACGAACGTGGTTCAACAGCGATCTATCATGATTGGGTAAAACATCTGTTGCAATCAGTTTTTTTTTTCATTAAACGTGCTAATTATCCAAGAGGAGATTTTCGTTTTGATAAAAAAAAATGATAATAAGAATAATCATAATTCATCAACGTACATTAAGATGTCTGCGAAGAGCCCGAAAAATGTTTTGCGAGGATCGGTGCAGGTCCTTAATCCCGTCCCGAGTGTAATACCTCCGGTGCTAATTTATTATAACGCCCGGGCAAATTAAACGGTACGAGAAAAAAAAAATAAAAGAATAAAAAAAAAATTAAATACGCAACGATGCGTGGTGCGTTATTGAATATTTAGCAGCAAAGCTATATATATTTATGTATAGGTAATCCGATGTTACCAAGTCGGAGTTCAATACGGCAATGCTCGCACAATAATAATAATAATAATAATAATAACCTAACCTCGCATATTATACTACTTTCGTGGTCTCACACTTGATGAATACCGACAAAAATTCGAAGTATGTTCCTGTGTAGTTAAATTCATCATCAGGTATCGTGTATAAAATACTAATACGACTGTAAACGGTAAACTATTACTTAGGTACCTTCAAATATATCCGCATTCAAATTTTAAATAGCATGCGTTCAAGGAAATTCATACTGTTTGTTTATTTACTTCACGTTACGTTTTCATGATGAAAATATAACACGTATATTTGTGATAAATATTTTTGAATTTTGTTCGAACAGGGTAAAAAAAAAAAACGAGACTCTCATCTATCAAAATAGGGATTTTATCCTTAGTCATGGACGAAATAGTGCAATATTAATGAATTATACTGCAACAGTTTTTGTAATTTCTCAATATCGCTGATAATAAATCGATCACTATTACGATTGTCGAATAATAATATGACTAATTATCAAAATGGTTATACGATGGTTTTAAAATATTGCAACTAAATGTGTTTCAACGCTCATGTTAATAATATTATGATTGCATTACGCAACTATTAATACCTACTCTCCAATGTATCGTACCCATATCGTCTTACCGCCAGACCCGTTGTAAGTCCATTCTTTTGGCCTGTTATATTTTTCGGAGATAATGTTGTACAGTAAAATATATGGTACGCTATTATTATACAAACTGAATCACATTATCATGATTTAAACTAACACACTACGAATTCACGATGGTTCTGAACTTCTGAGAAATCATTGGTTTTTTGTACAAATACTATAGTTTCCGTTTCCTGACGTATTATAATAAAGCATAATAATATGTAGACGCCATGGGGTGAATCGGCTCTCGTCGGGAAGCAAAAAACGAGGACGTACAGCAACCTGCTTGTTAACTACTATTCGTTTTCCGAACCCCGAACCCAAGATGAACGGGGAAAAAAACAATTTGTATGGGGAGAGGACGTTTTAAATCATACTCTAAGCAGCATCAGTAGTGTCAATACTGATTTTTTTCTGACTTTTCGAGATGGATATTCAATCCTTAAAGCACTTCGCTGTCCTAACTAAATTAATCTGTACATGGACCCCAAGCAGAACTTTTAGATATACGCTACCGAACTAGACAGCATACGATTGCTACAGGTATATATTAATTAAACTCAAAAAATACAAACATTTAGTTTTATACTTCAATCATTTATTTATTTTATAATAAATTACGTAATTGTACGTTTATTATATAAAATCAATAATTCAACTAAAATAACATTATTGTAAATGGGTGTTTTCATTGAATATACTTAAGTTGATATAAGCTAGTTTTCTTTTCTCGCGTAACATTCACAATAGTCGAAATTCTTTTGCTCAGATTCTCAAATGCAATTATATTATTATCTATTTAATGGTCTTGTTGAAATCGCGTCAGCCACCATATTTTCGGTCGACGTTCCCGGACAAAGGCAAATTACATTAAGCGACTTTTCGCCCTTAGGCGCCTCGGTTTTCGCTCCTCGAACGTGTTCGATTTTACCCGATTCTAGCGATTTTACTCCTAACACGAATTATATGAATATTTATATATAGGTTGAAGCAATGATATTATATTATTACTATTATATAAAATATGATTGTTACCACCGCGTGTGGTACAACACTTTCGGTAAACGACGGCAGCCGTTGTATTATTACACTCGTGAAACTTATCGAAACCCAAAAACTATAGTAATAAATATTGTACGAATAGGTAAAAGATATCATTATAATAATATTATACGCGCGCTCGCGTGTTATCGATTAAAATTTAAAATACAATATTCGGCCGGGCTCGGTGCGGAATACCGATCGGAATATAGTTAATAAATTACTCGATGAGATTCCACCACCGCTCTGTATGATAGTCGAATTCGTGGTGGCGGAGGGGGCGGTGTTTTAGGTATAAAACGCCTGGACGTGCCACTTTCGGAAAACGTCAATAAGTAATAATTCCAAGTGTGATATTTTCGTTTTGTTTTATGCAAAACCATCTGTGCGGGTATCACATTATATAAATGTAATACGACAAACGGGTGGTATCTTTCGGGGGTATAATATTTTATGCGGCGAATATCATAAGAAAAACCCACGAAAAAGTTATACGTGCTATCGGGTTGTCGTCGCAGTCGAGTGCACGATGAATTTTATTAAAATTACGTGTATTAAATGCGCTAAATACTGTATTCGTATAGTTTATAGTACTGCAGCAGTGGTTCCTATTTAGTTTGAAGTCACAGACTTCTACCTAAGACATAAATTTTATCGTGATCAGATTTTTTTTATACTACGTTTATAAATAAGAGTACATTATATTTGTATGACTATTTTGGTACACCTTGTTGTAATATTACGAACACACGTTTTCTCAAAAAACACAACACATAGAGGTTTATTCTACTTAAAACTATTAAAATAGGTACCTTACTTTTATCAGATCCAACAGCCTCCTCCCCCTTATATGGGCCCTGACTATTCCATTCATACAAGTCATTTAGACTTAAATTAGTATTATTGCGTTGGTTTTAGATAATTAATGAAACGATTCTATTTTTCATTTATAATCTCGCTCTAGTTAGGCTAAATCGCTCGATATATTTTATACTCTAACATCGACCCCTGGAATTTTGGGTATTGTTTATGGGGAACTACTGGTCCTAGTTTATTGTATACATGCATTGTCCTTGTATTTAATTTGGTTCCCGGATGCAACAGTTGAATTTGTTTCGAATCCGATGCAGTCCAGCACTGTACAATAAAAGTACATATGAGTTATGTGATAACTAATAACAATAACAACGACGTTAAATAATAATTGTTAATAGCCATTATTTTTCTTCATGTTTTAATAGGTAGCTCAACGAATACGTAATAACAGTTATAAATTTATTATTATAACTTATGAATTATAAGGGTTGAAAGGTAATCTTGTTCTCTACACGCAAAGTATATTCACGTATAGTATATAAAATATAATGTAATGATACGGAAACGGCTTTGAACCCAAGATCCTACAATTTATATTACTGTATGCGTACCACACGTGTTGGCCATTACCCAAAATAATAAACACTTTTCGAAATATGACCGAAAAAGAGTATGAAAAATACAATTTTGCAATGACCAATATAATTTTGCGTCATTAAAAATTATCGGGAAAATACTAGTATTTATAACCAATAGTATATACCATAAAAAATATAAAAGTATAAAATTACTCCAAAAGTAATATTACTTTTGCGTGTCATTGTATTGCGGGACTTGTGAAGTTAACAACCGCGCTCGTGGTTTTTTTTGTTTTGTATAGTTTTCCTTCGTTGCTCGGCTTCCGCAGTAATTAAAGACACGTATACGCGTATTTCGTTTATCACGTGACTATGGTCCTGGACATATCAACGCTCGTTATAAATTATCACTGGTTAGGAGCGCGAGCACAATACGCACATACCAAAAGTCGAACGTCGACGAGCCTTCGTTTTTTAACTTTATGCGTCGCGGCGCAACCGAACAATAATGAATAATTTTAATGAAATTCCACGAGATTTATATATAAGATTAAAAACGCATAAAATACCTTGAAAGGGACTAGTGCACACGCGCAGATCAGAAATCATCTACAATCGTGGTATCACACAAACACACAATTAATAGTCAATTGGATTCGTTTTAAAAAATAAAATAAAAGTATACTTTTTTCGACATCAATAAATAATAATGAAGTTGACCAAAGAAGAGAGAACTAATATAGACCGTAGAGTCGTGAGATGGTTTTGTCTCAAAAAGTAATTAGGAGGTACATTTTGGGCATTTTCATTGATGTTATTGTTTACATCTTTCATCTCAAATATTTAGTAGTAGGTATGTATAATGTATATCTAATAAATATAACCCCTGATTGTAGAACGTACCTATATGTATTAATGTATTATGCGAACTGCAAAATAAATCAATCAAAATCAACATTTACATAATAGTACGTGCTTTTAATTACTATATATTTTTATTCCTGATTCTTTCACGCAAATATTAAGCAACAGATAATTCGTTTAAGAATCAGAATAATCAGGCTAGTCCGGTTATATACTGTGAACACTTTTTCAAACAACCCGGCTTATATAAGGACTGATTTTCACAAATTTTACGTGAAATAATAGTATACACATAATATGTAGATATGTTTATCGTCATTATATAAACGATATATTATATACACATGGGAATATTTCTTAAACCACACTAATCACTGCACAATGTGTATTATATAGACATAGGGATTGAATGACCTGAAGTCGTTTTTATTTTTCAACTATTATGCAACTATTCGTGGTGCAGTATTAAAAATTGCTTCGGTACGCGATTCGTTTGCATACGTGAATTCACACAGCACCCGAGAGGAGTTAATATTAAAAAAAAAAAACGAATAATATTTTACACGTGCGTATCGTTTTATAAAGTATCGATCACGAACACATCTCCTACATACTATGTATACGTACACAGTTTATGTGTACATGTTACACGTGCATAAGGCTAAAACGGGTTAATATATACGTGTGTATGCGTATCTGGTCATACAGGGTAGTATTTTCTAACGTTTAGGCTGTTTAGTACATTCGTCTCTTCGTTGGCCTAATGTAGTATTATAACATAAGGTGTACTACGTGTTTCAAGTATACTATATACCAGGGGTCAGCAACTGGTGAACCGCGAAAGGCATAACCTTGTCAACTTTGTTCTCCACAATGTTATTTACTGTAACATTATTCTTATTAATAGAGAATATTGATTTAATTTATATTATTTATTTTTATTATTCGCTCAATAAGTTGAGTAAAAAACACAAAATTGACATCGAAAATAGGAAGTTTATGAACGAGTGGATTGAAAGGGTTGGGTCATTCCAGTCTGTTCAATTTTTTTACTGGACCGCATTGATTTATTATTTTAATTTTTAGGACTCCAATAGAAATTACTTGCTGACCCCTGCGATATACCATTTCACGTAATTTTGTTCCACCACAACGTCTGTGCAAATGAATATAATAATTGTTTTCTAACGTTCTTTACTGTAGTTTTTCTTTCGTTTTTTTTCGACTAGTAGGTAATAGATATTTTTCATTTATATAAGGCCCGTTTTACTTAAGGATATCAAGCTCAGAAATCTTTTAATATCGAGCTGATAAAGTTATAATTATGCATTTGGCACGAATGAATCCATTACTTTAAATTATGAACTCAAATATTTTATGTAAAAAAAATGTTTTCGATTAAGTTGACCTAAACAAAAAAAGATAAGCTATAAAAGTTCAAATAACATCATTGTATACGTAAACGACGTGTAATGTATAGTTATAATATGCAGTATCCGACGTTACGTAAGCGACCCATATTATTATGATTATTGTGTCCAGAATAATATAATCGCAACGCATGATTTTTATTTTTTAATGATTCATCGTCGCTTTTATATTACGATATTATAATACTATATCAACAGTGCGTGCATGCGTATGAGGTTTTTAATTTAATTTTTAATAATATAATATACGCTTATGAGCATGTACATAACACGCGTATGGGGTATGCATATTTATATTGTATAACCTACACGTCCACAGCGTATAGGTGGTACATATCATATATTATATTTGAATCTATATTATTTTTTGTTCAACAGAAAACTTTTCATATTAACCAAGGGCGTTTTGTCAGTGTGTGTGTGTGTGTGTGTGTGCGTGCGTAAAAGAGATAGTGTGGGAGAGAGTTATTTTTTACGTATCTTTTAATTTTACTGGATTTTATTTGATTTACCGTCGCTGCCACCACCATCACTTGTAAATGTATATATACCTATACTGTATAGTTTTCCACAAACCACAGCGGACAGTGGCAATTTATCACGTATATCTATAAAAATACTGGTACTCGATTGTAATCGCTTGACAGCAGTATTCCAAGGATGAAAAGTGAAAACCCGTCAGTTATATTTACCGAAACTTACAGCGAAGACAGGTTTCTGAAAATAGGCAAAATAGGGTCTAGACTCTTAAGCTACGCAATAAGAGCTGGAAAATGGTTCATTCTTTTATTTTTCTATTCAAACCCCAAGAGTATAGAAAAGAAAAAGTTTTCCAACACTATAAGGCATACATTTCTATCAAACACGAATATTGTTGAAATCATTTCAACCACATCATTCTATATTTTAAGACAGTTTTATTGCTTATTTGTTTCGTTTTCAACAATATTATCAAGCAATCATGTAGACTGTCAATAGTAGACAAATAATTCGATCAGACAAACGTCACGATTTGTCTTTATATAAGGGCACGGTAGCGTGAAAGAACGTAACTCTTCATTGGCTACAGTAAAATATTGAAAATCATCAAATTCGTAATCGATGTACACCATAGTATTACACGACATCAAATCAGCCATTGTACTCGTAAGATCATGCGAATCAGCGTTTTCCGATTTTCCGTAAAAAGTTTTCTATAAACAATACGTAGTTTACGCAGGAAAGTTTCCAGTAAAATTTAAAAAATTTGAAATCACTCACAAAAGTACAAATATGTATTTCAATTTCCAATTTCGTTTTATTATTGAAAAAAAACCGAATATAACTTACACCAAATGATGAGAATATATCATACATACGTACTGTCATGTCATCGAGCTTTGACATTGTGCAAATTAATCAGTATCAACTTGTTAGTGAACGATAGTGGTTGGTAATTTTTTTTTTTTTTTTGAGATTGCTCCGGCGTGTCCGAGAAAAAGGATGAGTACTATATATATTATATACTACGGGTAGTTAGCCGAAATATGTATACTATGTTGTAAATTACAATTTATAAAATTTATATTATAATCTAAAATGCGTTATTATGTGTACTAAGAATACCTATACTACTTAAATACGTGGTAATAGCTACGTTTAACGTTTAAGTGATCCATGTCAATACCGATGATATATATAGTATAGTAAAACAAATTTGGCATAGATTGGTGAGTGGATATATGCAGCTTATGCTCCTTGAGTTTAAGAAACTGAAACCACCGCTGGGTGGTCCTGACAATATAAATACTGTGATATTTCGTGATAATATGCAACTATATACGAGTGAGCGTATTAATAATATTTATACTGTATCATAAACGACTGTGAATTAATAATTGTATACGAGCACCTGACACTTCCATATTTATTTTGTCGGAGAAAATAATTCTCCGTATACACGTGTATTTATGCATGTATTATATACACGTGTGTTATGATTTCCGCGCGCGTGATGCCATCAGAATTCAATACAATGATAGCTGCACGGGTATCCGCACATCATCGCGGTCATGCGTTATAATATATAATTCATAATATAAATAGTTTAAATATGTGCATAAATGTACATACGGTTTGAATTTAATATACAATTGTGAATAAACAAACTTTGATGACTTTGCATAAAGTTCCCCTTCCCCTGCGCTCATTTACCACTCTTATGATCTGATAGATCAACGAGGGAAATCTCATTTGGACTAATATTACATCATCCTTCTATGCGCACACATTAAGGACACGGTAACAATGTATATATATATATATATATATAGAATTTTCCGTAAAAAATAAAATAAATGGATGCTGTGCTGTGACGGCACACGGCAGCATCATCAGCAGCAACAACAACAACAACATTAAACACTAACGCATCGATTACATACATACATACGGTTTATACCATATAGTAAGAATCAAACACCAACACGTAAACATGCACGTGCACACAGATTCACATAATATTATGCATAATATATACGTATAATAGTTAGAAAACGTTTAAGGCCACGTTTCCATTATTCAGGAGTGAAAAAAAAAATATAACAATAATAAATAAATAACCATTATTCGTTGGAAAAACGATACAGGCGATAATATATGGTGTGCGCGTAATATATAGACATATAATATATTGTATATATAGATTAATATACTACCTACATAAATGTATAATGCTTGCATGGCGAAAATAATGCGCAATGACAAAAATAATAATAATAATAATAATACGGGCTATGTATAATATAGTATAGTCAGTATAGACGACGCATAATCAGTCTTCGACGGTTTTGCAGAATAACAAAACAAAGTGCATCCTACACTGTAGAATGTATAATATTAAAAAGGTGCTATGACGGCGTCGACAATGATTACCGGTCTTTACCCCTACTGCCGTTAACTAAAAGCTGTGGCTTTAATAAATCCGTGTGTAGGTGATGCACCCACATCGATGAAACTCAAGTTTTCTGATGCTAACCAGAAGACACTTCTTATTTTACATATTATGCTCTATGAGGAGCAGATTTGCTACACCCGTTGACAAATCTACAGTGTGGTTTATAAAAAAATAATTCTCCTTTTATGTTTTTCTAGCTACACTGTTCAGAAGAAAAAAAAAAAGATTACATTATTTACAATAATAAATTAATAACATTATCAGTTATACTTGCATGATACGACGGCGTATCAGAGTACGTATCGAAGAACGACGTATTTTGATAATAATAAATTTATTTATACATTTTAAATAATAATTATGAAATATATAAGTTATACAAGTTTTTCTGTTTTCTGTAGAAAACTAGAAAATAGCATATCGTAAAATAGCATTTGATCACAAACTATATTTATGCCGTCAACGAACTTTGTCTACCAGCCTCATCACTATATATTATATATATATTATGCGAGTGAATTACCCGTGATGATTCATGAACCTTCCAGAATTAATATCGCATTATAGATGAGTATAGAATAGATAGAACTCTTGTCCTAAACAATACCCTTAAAATATTATCAAATATTAATATTTGATTTGTATCCTGTGTGCTGAAACAGGAGAACGCAGACAGAAAAAAACAAAAACAGACAACATCAACCTACTTTGCAGCAGAGGATTTATGTAAAAAAACTTAGTTATAAAAACAATAATATCGCCTAAGGAAAATTTAGCGAATCTTTTATTTTTCTCCATTATCGTTATTATAATATAATATCAAACATAGAGTGCGAAATATGTGTAATGAAATATGTAGACGAGTAAACTCTATTACGGTATTAATATTTATCATGGGATAATACGCAGATATTAACAATATTTTTTTAAGACATTTCTTATATTAAAGTGAAATTATAGAATGTAAAACACGTGTGTAATAATATTATTTTAATCATTTGGTATTGATTGACAGACGTGTAGGGTTTAAGAAAATAATTACTTCTAATGGCCGCTTTGTTTAATATGGTTTTTTTTTCAATTCCCTTATTTTGTTTTCTAGAACACTTTAAATATTTAATATGCTCACACGTTCATTGGTTGCACGTGTATACAACTTGCATGTTATACACACACATACACACACACACACACACACACACACACACACTAGTTTCGTAAGATGTTTCTCACCTACAGTGTTATTAGTTCCGATGAAATATTTGGCCCGTATCGAAACAATAAAACAAATATTGAAAACATTTTGAAGAAACTGTGAATTAATTATTATTGTGTTCTTAATAATAATATTATAATAATGAATTTATATTTGAACTGAACTTTTCCCACTAATATATGGAATAATATCGGAATAAGAGTTTCAACATAGTTAATACTATGCGTTATTATATTTAAATGACATTTTATTTTATTTTATACACGACATGTAGTATGACTCATTCAAAAATTAATATTTGACGCCAATTATATACGTGAGGGAGTAAAATGGTTCTACGTGCTTAAAACACGAGTATGAATTTATATTATAATATTATTGTAGTTGTCAGTATACGTATTAAAAAAATAGAAATTGAAAGTCAAGAGATACGGTATCCGAAAGGTTGCTAGTATTATGCGCATATTTATATTATTATAATTTTATTGTTGTGCACATTCGAGAACAATATAATGATTAAAATACGGAAAACAATATTCTCCGAGCGGGATGTATATCATGATAATATTTTACTGAATATCCATAACGAGAAAATAGAAATATAACCTCATTAGAGGACCGCGTGCTCAAGGTTTCCCGAAATCCCGTCACATAAAAATTCGAGTCCGAGCGTGAGTTTACTGAAAACATAAAACAGTATTAATATAATTTTTTGGTGAAAATCAATACGACTATAAGCGTAAAAATTACAGCGTTGCACACGTATTTTTTGTCAATATAATAGAATATTGTCTGAATTGCCGCGCCGAAAATTCAGCAATTCAACTACTACCCATGATATATAACCACCACTGCTGGACATTGGTTTTACGACTTTGGGACGTCGTCAGCGTGGACAAGAACTACTGCATGATGACGAATATTACGACGTTGACTTCACTACACCCCGTCCTCATTGTACCCATTTGGTCGCACCAGCCTGTTGCGCCATTCGGGCAAAATAACAAAATAATAAAAAAAAAAATAGACGACAAATAAAACATAATAATAAAAAACGATAACAATATAATCCTCCAAACGTCCGTTATTCGTTTGTCAACAAAAAGGCGAAAGTAAATGAAATAAAAAATAAACCGCAACCCGACGAGCCTCTCGGTGAATTTACCAAATGCATATTACATAATATAAACTTGAATTTAAATCGCTCCGTACACAGTTACTGTGACACACCCGCCAGTGAATTAATTATTATAATTATACTATAAATACTTCGCTCTGTTCATCATAAAAATATGTGCGTACAAGCTGATATGCGTAAGCTTCACTATGTGTATACACGATTTCGACTACGGACTCGGGGAATATTTCGTGTCGGTTTATCATGTTGAGATCCAGAGTTGGCTATTCCATACTCTAATGAATCCGCCGATATACCTTTCATTTTATGATCTAAAGACTCACTAAGAAAGAATTTTTCCAAAACTCAATCCACAAGGAAGTTAAAAGGTATTAAAGAGGTCGATATAAGAAATAAATTACCTAAATATGACCCTGAAGTTTTGAGTGTATAATTTGGTCAGTAGTTTTATTTTGTTTATTTATATATGTCATAATTAATTTAGTAATAGATTTTCCAGATTGAATTTCTAAAGAGCTCAAAAGGAGTAAAAATGAAAAATGGGCTAATCCTAACCGTTGAAGCATTGAATATGAAATTTGGGCAGAAGTTAAGATTTATGATGTAGAAAACCAACCATTACCACTACTATGCTACATCGTATTTTGATTAGTTACAACTTTTAACCTGAGGTTATTTCCATCCATATAATCATAGCAAATTAAACACCGGGCAACACCGAATGATGAAAGCTAGTACACAGCATGTATCGAAAAATTTACGAGTGAAAATTTTTTATTTTTACTATTAATATTATTTAAAGTAAATCGGTATAATAATATTATTTTACCGTATTTCACAGGGCACACGAGTAATATACTAATATTATGAAGTGAAGAAATCGATACACCTACGGGTTACGAAAATTTCACGGTATTTTGAAATCTTATAGGCATACAAGTAACACGGAGTCCTGTTATCTTAAACATTTAATAATGTGACAAAGGTGTATGTATCCAACTACATTTTTATTTATTTATTTTCAAATACATTTTATTTTTTTGTTTTGTCGTAACTTGTAAAATAACAAGCGATGGTCATAAATGTAACGGCAGTACAAATATACGAATATAATATTAATATAAGTAATAGGAGCTCAATCAATTTTGAGAGCAAACCTCTTTTTTTATTATTACTATTTATTTTTTACTTCCGACAACGGGTTATGGCAAATCTGTTAGTAGGGCGCAAACAAAAACGTTGACTGACACACGATTGGTTCGGGAATTAAGAAGTTGCGCTAGCACACTTTTTTTCGCAAAGGTTTAATAGTTTAGAAGTTATATAATACTACTCGGACGAAACAAGTTTTAGATTCTAAGCGAAGCTTTTCTTTTTTCGAATGTTTGAGTAATAATCTGTATACCAAAAGTTTCCCTTCGTCGTAGTATAATTTACTTGACTTACAAACTCTACAGAGGTAATATTGAATACGTTTTACTGCATCAATAGTGTAGTACTCGTATGTATCATGCACGCATTGTTTATCATGTGACTTCAATAATTTAGAGTAAAATTGTTATAAGCCATTATAAGGTAGCGAATAACTGTAGAATTTTTTAAACATCAGAATCGTTAAAATAATAGGAAATTGTTTCTCTTAACCATAAAATATTAAATACAAAGATGAAATTGTTATACCAAAATATTTCATGCTAAATTAATTATCCTTCGAAAGTTTTGAAATCACATTTCATACATACCACGGAGATCCGACGAATAGCGATAATTTTCACCATACCTTATTATTATTTTTGCACCAACACTCGCGTCTCGGCAATGCGAATGATTTCACAATGCCTTGCCATGCCGGTGGTAAACACTGTAGGAGAAACGTCGGTTATTTGCCGTACGGAAAATATGCGATTTATGACTACGTACATGTACAACGTGTGGTTGGTTATCCTTATAAAATGATTACGCCACATAAATACGATCGTATGTTATGTGACGTCCAAATGCGTAAATAAGTAAGTAAACAGCGTGGCATCACTCGCGGCTGTAAACATCATGTAGGTATACGGTTGTGATATTCTCAAAAGTCGTGTTCATTATGCTCAGGACCAAGGACGGAAGACTCAAAGTGATTGAAGGGGCAAAAATAAAATGCTCACGCACAAAAATATTTTCCGAATTTTTTCCATACATCACGTGTATACAGAAATATTATTCTAGAACGAGACACATATAATTATTTATTAATTAACAATAAATGCTCGCTTACGGGCTGAGTATAAAAAATACAACAAGATTAAACTTCAATTTATTATACAATTCATATGATTAATTATTAATTAATATTTTATTAAATTTTAATAGTTACTATATATATATACGTAACTAAAATAAATAATATTATACTATCTATAGTCTATTTAAACAGTGTGTACGAGATGGTAATATACTAAGATGCATAACGTCTTTATACGCATATGTATATTATTTGGCTATTGCTCATTTATACAATAGTTCTTCGTTTCTCAACTATTTTTGTGTTTTGAACCTCAATAAGTAAAAATGAAATTAGTTACCCTAACGACCCCCTTACCAGCATTCCAAAATAGTATATTATAACATTACAAATGTTGAACCACGATGAATACACAAACTTTTTAATCATTAATATAATCACGAATATCTCATTAATATTATTGATTCATGCTTTTATTCTAACTATATATTTAATTTTTTAATTTAATTAAAAATGTAAGGACAGGTTTTTTTGT
Source organism: Chaitophorus viminalis (assembly GCA_025469195.1). Taxonomy (NCBI): domain Eukaryota; kingdom Metazoa; phylum Arthropoda; class Insecta; order Hemiptera; family Aphididae; genus Chaitophorus; species Chaitophorus viminalis. The sequence goes on from JAIPRK010000636.1 coordinate 96,721, forward strand.
ACATACGCGTTTAATTAATCCCTACCAATGCGACCTCTTATTTATGTAGGGGTTTGCGACCCCCCAGATCGAGAAACACTAATGTATAGTCCGTCGAGTAATATTATCGTTTGCACAAACGAATAAAATATGTTTGAAGCAGCTATTCAGTATTCATCGTCTTTAATATATTTTCTGCGATGTTATAGATGTTTATAACTAATTAAATAATACCAAATAGTAACGATACGTAATATTGTTGTAGTCAAGATATGTGTAAATTTATTCTTATAATCTTATATGTTTTTCTTTTCCGACTGACCACTTATTTTAATAATATTATATTTGTTCGAAAATAATTATATTCAAGGTTAATGATATTGTAAATGTATTTGAAAAAATCTTATCATACTATGGTGTGTGATTGATCAAAACGAGCTGGCAGCCTAGACAATTAATTTTCAATTTTATCCGTACACCGATAAATCATTGTTCAGAAGTTTTATACGTATTTCTCATTGACCGATCGTGACTGCAATGAAATAATATTAAATATTGAATCCGATATCAAACGTATATGTTTTTAATGACATAATTTTAATTTCGGCAGAAACAAAATTAAAAGCAAAACCTTTGCATGGCAAATTGTAAGGCTTATCATTTGTGGAGGGCAAAAAAAAAAAAATAAATAAATAAACACTATACATTGAAATTTCAATTTCGCAACAGCAGCAGCATTACACGTGCGTATTTAGGAACAGGAAATTAAACTCGTGTGAGCATAATATTGCGGTTGTAATAAATTAAAAAATAAAAGCACATTAATAATAATAATAATAATAATAATTAATAATAGTGTAAAGTGTGATAAACAAACACTCAAAAGTAATCGACAGTTGCAAGAAACCCAAAACTAGGTGTACATAAACGTATTAATATGTGTGTATACACCGCTCGATGTGGTGTAATAATAATATCAATAAAATATGTACGCTTGGAGCAAACTACTACTTATTATTATTATTGTTGTTGTTGTTATTATGTTTTAAAGTTTACTCGACTTAATTGTATGTTAAACCGTATCTCATTTTTATTTTACATAACATTTATTATTATTATTCTTTCTGTTATTTAATAAACATCACGCCCCGAATAGTCTTACTACCTCGGAATCAATATCTGAGTGATTTACCGTAGCATCACGCATTAGGAGCAGCAATCATCGCGAGACGGAAAAAGAAGTCCTGTTCGAACTGCCTCTGCCGAAGATTCGTGTATATTGTTATTTGTTTCGCTGTTTTTCAGGGCATATTATACGCACGCATTATACCTACCTGCACAATATTACCGTGATATTGTATTACTATTTACTACACAACAATCAACCCTCCCGAACGACAAATATGTGTTTAATAAAGCGACGAAGGTGAAAAAAATGACTACCTGGTACACCGTTATTATATCATATCATTTTATTGCTTTCCCGACAGTGTTAACGTGTGTAGACAGAGAGAGGGAGAGAGAGAGAGAGAGAGAGAGAGAGAGATATCGAAAACGTACAGCTCGTAATAATGTTATTGTAACGGATGGCGTTATTATATTATGATAATTTTATAATGTTTACGCCGTCGTACACAGCGTTTGATCGTTTTGATCGACAACGGCGACACGGTGAATAATATGTGTTACCTCTCGCATGGCCATATAATATTATATGTAATAACGATGTAACATTAAACCATGCCTATTAAATACGATTCCGGAAAACACTGCGGGCTTCATGTAGTATTATGCGGTATGGTAGTGGTGTTGAGGTTAATGGAAAAAATGTATAAATAAAAATTCAATCAACCGCCAGTTGAAATTGTCATACTATCATTAAAAATATACAAAGCTACATGCGATATAATTCAAACCGTGACAAAAACAATGAACTTAAAAACCTTGAACATAGAGATAATATTTTATGAGGATTGTTGGTTACAAAATCATGACTCCAAGTTCATTTTTGACACCTTCTGGGGTCACCTGGAACAGTGTTAATGGATAATTCAAAAATTAAGAGGTGGCCACGAAATAGTGTAGGTGTTTGTAGAAGATCTTGGCAACGTTTAGAACTGTTGGGATGGAGAGATCTCTTTAAAGAATATAGTTAGATATACGTATAATAAGGGGCTTTGATTATTTGGTGGAGACTTTTCGATTTGGAATATTATTTGGATTTTTTTAAGTTCGAAGGTTACTCGTTACTAATTCGTCATTTATTCGTGTTATTAACATTTTGTAGGCACTTTAAATGTTCGATTCAAATTTAAACCTATATTATCAACTATATACAGTATGATGTCATATATACAGTCAAACCTACCTACAAGAATTACTAAATAAATGTTCACTATAATAATATTATAATACACAACGTATGAACGCGTTCTCGTCTATAATAATATAATGTCTCGGAGACTGCGAGGAATATACGTTTTTCCCGAGTAAAAATAACATCGTATACACATATTATATATACACCGTCGCAGTTATTCGTGTCGAACGTCGCAAGGATTAAATAGGGTCTGCGCAATGTATATAATATATTATATTGTCAGTATGCCCGCATTCTATATACGTACTCTTGTAAAATGTGACACAAAACCTTATGCACGCGTGCACATACATACACACACGTCCACATGCGCTATTGTATGTACTACTATACGTTTTTCCGTACGGGTAAAGACGCATATTATAATAATATAATGTGCAGTGCTGGTGGATTTTGCATTATATATTGTATAAGTTATTTCATTATTATTTTGCACCGTGACTGGGGCACGGGTAGTGAGAAAGAGAGGAAATACGCGACAAGAATGTTGGTGTGATGTGTCCGAGATCGTTTATACAAATGTTATTTTTTACACAACGCCGAACACAATAATACTATTCGGCCGACAGGAAGTGGCGACCACTATCCTTTTATGCGATCTTCTCGAGTCTGCATCCCTTTAAATATTTATCGCGTCGAAACGAGTAAATAATGATTAAAAAGTATATGCAAATAGCTTATATTATAACGTCGCCAAAATGTAAAAACAACTTAACAAACGGTTTATATTGTTTTTCAAGCCCACGATTATACTTATTTCAAACGCACAGATACTGCACCACGGATTGTGTTTATTAGGTCATTATCGAATAGCGTTTATACGAAATTCTCTGAGCGTTATTATTTGAAAACGAAAACTCGTAAGATTAGCATCGGAAAAAGAGTGAGAAACTGTTTTTTTTTTTTTTTTTTATAAAGGTATGTTGTGTTATAGTATACCTGATGTTTTCGATTGTTAAAATATAATAATATGATATCATCGGAATACACCTATTTTGAACGGATTTTGATTCGATTAATAATAACAACATCCACTCCAACGACCAGTGTAATCGCTTTAAAATCTGCAGCGTGCAGTGGAATTTTAATTTTTTGACGACACCATAATACGATGTTGTATACAGAGTACCCACGCACCATTCGAAGAAGTGCCATCCAACATTTATATTGGTCTATATATTTTATTTTATTTTTTTTCACAAAATCATTTACCCTTGCTGTCTTGTTATCACGGTAGTAATTGAGAATATTTTTGGTGATAATAACTATGTATATGCGATGCGGTTATAGGTCATCATACACTCGAAAGCGTTAAACGAACATAAAAAAAAAAACAAAAATCGGGGTAATGAGTGTTTGCCAAACGCCGAAACACACCGCTGTTTGAATCCGGTGGGAGCGTAGAAAAAAATACCATTCAAAGCATAATATTTATGAACAACAACAAAACCCGTACGGACCCGCGTACAGACGTTTAAATGGTTTTAAATCAATGGGTTATCGACGGCAAAACTGTAGTAAACGAATTCCGACAGTTTACGTAAATAATTTAATCTGAAAATACTGACCGCGCGATGAAGTGCGTCAGAGGTCTTTTCGAGATACGAATCCTCTAAAATATAATCAACAATAACTAAAGGTATACTTCTCTGCACTACAAAGCTGAATATTTTAAATGGGTGGTTACGATATATATATATATATAAATATAATAACACTTTTTGTTTATATGCATATATAAATTTGTGATTGTGCCGTCACCGTTTTATATAGAATATTATGCATTTACATTATATAGGTATATAAAATAATCAACCGAACGACTCCATACGGCAAAGGAAGACCGTATAAGATGCGTTGAGGAAGGCGGATGAACGAATGCGCATCACAGACATATTAAGGGTATCGAATCGTAAAGATAATTAATCGAATAGTGTGTAAGTCAATTATTAATACAGCGATGGGAAAATAAAATTGGAATGAGTGAATGTTTACAAATCACAAAATATTATAAAACATGATAGCAGACAGGTAGGAGAAGAAAGACCATTAGGTCCTCGCCACTCAGAAAATAATACTGTTTTTCCAGATTATTGTATGTTAACCATTCGGAAAAACGAGTTGTCTATATAATGATGATACAAAAGAAAGAATATTCAGAATCATAAATAGTATTAACATCGAGGACGATTGGTTTGAGCTTTATATGTATACAGTGTGTTTCACTCAAATGGTAACACGAAATATTTCCGTCCAGTGACCTTGGATTGAAATGGAGTTTTTCAGAGAGCTAGGGAATTTTAAAATACACATTCTGTGATATTTTTCAAATTTTTAATCCTTTTATTGTGCGCATGCGCAATCAAAGTTGAATTTTTTTGAATGGAAACACCAATTTTTAATACCAGATTCCGATACAAAATATTTTTTTAAGGAACTTTGATTTATAAACTTTTTTCTTATCTCTAAAATTGACTGACTTACAGTAATTTCAAATTTAAACAAAACACATGATTTTTGCTACATTTTTCAATTTTCTCTATTTTATCATTTTTATTTTATTTTTGGTTAGAAATAGCTGCTATGGTAAAAAGAAATTGCTCGGAAATATTTCGTGTTACCATTTGAGTGAAACACACTGTATATATACATGTGCATCAAGAATCTGTGTACCCATGTACCTTCATGGTTCATATTATAATACCTACACGGGTTGGTACTTGTAATGCAATATAATGTGCACATTTTATTGATTTCAAGCAACCAGACGACAGACATCAGTACAATACGAACTAATTTATTTATTACCGTTTTGGATAAGTTAAAATAATAATAATCATTTCTTTCCCTCTATAAATTATCACCAATCAATGAGATCAATTTTGACTGTTGCTATAATGTAAAAGTTTCGTTGTATCGTGGCGTGATAATTACCTGAGGGGTGAGTACTAGACGCGCCATTTCAAGGTAAAGTATATACCAATAATATGCCAACCGCAAAGAATGGACGACACTTTGATTCATAGTTTACAGTAGGGGCCTTATATATTTTTGTTTATTACCTATTTATATTTTCTTCCAGGACACTATTAATTTGATTAACATAAGTAATATTACGTACGGCTCGAACCAAACGAAATCTAACGCTTTACTTATTGCGGTACACATGCCTTCAATTTCTATTATGGAAACTAAATGGCTAATGGTAAGATATTGTGATTTGTACACGGGATTTTTTCAGCTTTAAAAATTTAGCTCTGCAAAGTACAGTGCAACAGGTGTTTTATTGATTTTAATTTTTTTCTATTCTTCATATTCCCTCCCTTATTAGGAGAAAGACCACAGCTGCTATTCACGGTACCAATAGCCCACCACATAATAGTCTACGTTCATTAAGCCGACTCTATGTGACATCAGCACTTGTCAGCCGTTTTCATACAGCGATTATACGCGCACTTCCGGAGAACGCTGATTATCATCATAGACACGACACACACTTGAATATTAATAGATGCATTAATACATAGACTCGAGTTAATACATTATAGCGTAGCGAATAGGTTATTCATGTACGAATCATTTGAAGAACGAAAAAAAATAAAATCGAAAACAAGAGAAAGTCATTTTCTGTGACGGTCGAATGGATACGATATTCACGGGTCGGTCAGTGGCCAATGGTGGTATAAAGTATAATAGTAACTGACCAACGAGCAGGTTGCAAGAGCGGATTTCAAACTATATACGCAGTTTCCTATACAATAGAGTGGTAATTTTTCAATGGCGGAAAATCATAATATACAACTTGTATATCCGCACGCAAAACTGACGAAAAATAAAAAAAACAAATTTATAAGATTAATTTTATAATTATATAATATCATTATTATTGCCTCCCCTAAGGCATTTCTAAAATAAGTGATTTATAGATTTATAGTGTACTCTACACTTGATGATTATACCAGAAAATGTGGTATTACTAGTATCAGATAAATAGCTGCGAAAGACTCGAAAATATTGCTCGAAATTATTGCTTTTTTGGGCTGTATAGGTATACTGTAATACTATATTTTATATCTGTGGTTCTATCTATAGATTTCAATACAATGTCTAGAAGGAGGTGAACAGAGATACTATTATTTTATTGACTTTTACAGAAAACTAAAAAAAAATACATCAAATGTTATTAACTGTGTATGTACAACACTAAACTGTTTAAAATTTTACTCATAATACTATAGTGTTAGAGCGTTATACAATTATTGAAGTATTGAAACCAAATTTTTTTACTGAAAAATGTATAAAGCCATTATAACTTAAAAGTTTACGGGGAGGGATGCTGTGGCTACTAGGTCTCTTCTGCGATCCACCCTACACGTCGACGGTTTTCGATTTTCAGAGGGATGTTATAAACATTTTACTACCCCGAAATGTAGAAAGAAAAGAAAAAAGCTAAACAAAACAAAAAGCCACATTTTATTAAAAAAAACCACGTTGACCTTTGTAACCGTTTAAGTTCTAAAAATGTAGTATACCCATCGAACCGTGGTGAACACGTGATGGGTATTATAGCAAGCAGACAATGCAATTACTTATACTTTACTCGTATGTTAATTTTTCATTCCCTAAAAATAACAAAATGTTGGTTGGAAATGGTTCATATTCGTCAAATATATTAATAAACGTTAGCACTTAAATATACTTAGATAATGAAAATAGGAATAATGTAAAAGGAAAATTGAAACATGAAATTATAATAAAAATGAATATTGGTAATAACTTATATGTAGTAACATAAAGGTTCTCCACTATTTTGTAGGTATTTGAAATAACAATGAATGTACTCATGCATTCATTGTATACTGAATTACTGAAGTGTTTTTACTTTTATGAAATAATGTTATTTGTTCCAATAATATACGTGCGGTTACGCAGATTACATAAATGGAGTTCAAAAAGCACTCTTTGCTAGATTATAAATAAATAATACGTAAGTAAAATTTTTAAGTAGTTTTTTTTCCCCGATACAAAATTACGTTTATCATATACTCATAATATTATTGATAATTTATAAAATCTGAATAAACTTACTCATACTGTTTTATTGACACATAACTTAATAATTAATTAATAATATTTCCAGTACTCATAATATACTTTTAGTGATAAAAGCAGTTAATTTTTAACACGTTTTTATATCGTCAATATTCAATAATATACTTAACAATACTTTACAGTATGTACATTACACATTTATCCTAAATCTTATAAATAATATTTATCCAATGACCACAGCCATCCAGGATGTTTTTTCTATATACTTTATGTATTTTAACGAAAAAAATGATCAGGAACTATACGAAAACGTTTTTGAAAACAAAAATGTTAGTACTAAAATTATGTATAATAATAAAAATAAATAATATATAAGCTAAGTATTTTTACAGTTAAAAGTGATACCCAAAAGATTTAGAATTATAGTGAACCAAACGAAAAAAGTTCAATGTAAAATAAAAAAAATTATAAATATTTCCTTTGTAAGATGTACTTGCTTATTGGCCAACGATTGTTAACAAACATTATGTAAATATTATTTTAAGAGTAACCTAAAAAATATTATGTACATAATAATAAATAATTGTAAATAATGTTTGAATAATATTAATTTTATGAACACCGCGGGGACAAACCTTATATACAGAGATATACTTTAAAACATTAAATTCGAGATAATATTTAAAATATGGTACTCTAAAATTATTATTATTTTTATTATTATTAACCCAAAGTATTATAAAATATTATACATTCTTATAATTGAGTGTGAAAATGTTTTAATATTTCAAATACCTAGGAACAATTTTGGTATAAACTTGAATATTACTTGGAATATAAGCATTAAGCAAGTTAAGTATAACCGGCAATCGCCGAACGCAAATTTAAGTAAAGGAATACGTATATTGAATTAAATTACTATATAGTTAATTTGGCTTTGAATGGCGAGGAGAGTAAAAACATTTCTACTTAAATGCACAACTATTACATCAAGTTCCAGTATCAGTAAGACGTATTTATACTTGATAATACATTAATACGTTTGGTTTTGTATTCCTTTTTTTAAACTGATGGTGGCGTTACCATTGCCGCATTGTCACAACAGTCTAAGTAATGAATGGAAAAACGTATATCTATACTATATCTATATTAGGTTTAGGAAACCCCATTCGAGTCGGGAAAACCTCGAAGAAATAAGTACCGAAAATATGCAAAAACTAATAAACGCCCTCGGGTGGGCACGGACCACCGACCTTTTGGTTAACAGTCGAACGCGCTAGCCAATTGCGCCACGGAGGCCGGATGGGCACTCCGGCGTAAACAGTGTTAAAACGTTAAATGTAATATTCGACCAGTTTTCACGAAAGTTCGTCGGTGGTTGCATGTTTAAATTTATACATTTATACAAGCAATACTGACAAAAGATTTCTATATATGTTTCTTTCCGAATGTTATAAAAATTAAAATTCCTGCAACGATGGAAATTCAAAACTTGACAGAGTTAATACGTCATGAACTCACTCACTAAGCAAATGAAATGCTCTTCACGATAATTTGCGGCCATAACGTGACATAATATTTACAAAATATATTATTTTCAATAGGTATATAATATACTCGCCGGTATGATGTTTGCAAAGGGATACAGAACGCGATAAAAAGGACACGTATTGGTATTGGGTATGCCATTTAAATGTGCTGGCTTTTTCTGTTATCTTAAAATAATCTTATGTGAACGAAGAAATCTTGATTTGCCGTCTCTAAACGATATACCTACGTGCTAAACAATTTCAAACGTCAACACGTGATAATTATTTTGCCTTAGCTGCACTAAAGTTCAACTGCTGCGGTTTCCAGTTGAACTTCTGGCGAATGTCTTCGTGTCAACATTCGCGCGGCCAATTCGATCGAAACCGACGGAATTTTAATCAATAAAACGGGAACAATAACGGATTATTCAATCCCGCAAATAAATAGATGTATAAATTACCTTTGTACACACGTAGGTATACACACCTATATGGCGATATTGTAAAAGTTCGTGTAAGCTAATGTAATTGGATTTTTATTAGGTAATGCTATAAAGCTCACTACTTTATTACATTTAGCCGTTCCTTTTATACTGTTGTTATTTCCTCTAGTAGATACTATTTACGTCTGTTTTTTCTGTTCGTATTTTCATTTATTTAATTTTTCCCGTCTGTATACGACTTTTTAGAGTTTATTATTACATATTCACACAATAGGTACATAACGTTGTATCCATTACACATACGAACTTACTAATTACAGATGAGTGTACCTATATTCACAAGTGAAATACAAAAATATAAAATAGATACCCACTATAATACGAAAACGAAATCGAAATCGAAATTCAATAATATTTTAATCTTTACTCATATTCGTATACTATAAACGAATTTCTTATCATATTTGATCGCCACTGCCCATTTGTATCCATAGACAAAAGGTTTTTGCAGTGGCGTACTCATACACTAAAGCACCCCGAGACAAAATACTCTTGTCTCTTGAACAATGACTATTAGTGGCGTCACGAACTTTTATAATCAAGAGGACACACATTAAAATTTCCCACTTATTCAAAACCGTTTCAATAGTATAATAATATGGATTGGCTATTTTATAGGCTATAGTTGTGTCTTATAGCATCATTAAGCTTAGTCATTATATATTTATTTATCATATTTTTTCTAACATTCATCTATCTTCCCTAAAAATGCATTGTACTTTAGACCCAATATACGCTCGGTAATATATATATATATATATTGCCTATGTAACGGTAGATATGTCACTGCAACATTTCATCATTATTGTATAATTTGTATATATGTACAAGTAATGATGCACTGCACAAAACGATAAAATATTTTACACTAGCAAACCGATTTGTTTTTAATTGACACTCGGTGGCTCCCTGCTAAACTTGGAAAGTATAATTTTATTAGACGTGTATGCAAATGCACGTTGTTAAAATAACTTTTTATCAATGGTGTGGTTGTTATAGTTGATATTTATAGTACGCGAATATATACTTGACAAATTGGATACCTTATATCAACTTATAACCAGCCAAACGTTTTGTAGTTTAAGATGAGATGAAAACTTATCTTCGATGTACATTTTATTCGATTGTTAACTATCACAAAAATTATACCATATGGATAAGCCGTGGAAACTTTTCTAAAATGGAATTTTTATTGATATAAAGATTAAATTATATTTTATACCAATGAGTAACGGAATACCTTTTAGTTATGATATGTAATGATAATATGCATTTTTGATTCATTACAGATACAACTTAAATAAAAATAGAAAATATTTTGTAATACATACTGCGGTGAATCGTCGTCATAACATTAAATTGAAAAATATTTTTATTTTTTAATTCCTTTGTGTTATTTATTGTATATTGCAATGTAAAATAAAAACAATATTCTAAGAAGTCTACTCCTATATACATTGTTTGACAGTGTAATAGTTACGATTAAACAGTTATAATTATTCGGGTGTACGTTATGTATATATTTGTTAATAAACATTTTCTTTCTTTATCATCATTATTATTTATTTCACAAAAAACAATAATGGACATTTTTAATTGCTCATATAGTCATATATTACTGGCATATTTATGGAATTTTTAACATGATTAATGTTTAGATTTCATTGGTGTTGGCGTTTTATCATATTTTCATTTTGCAGCAAAACGTATTAAATTTACTGGATTAAACATAATATTAATCGATGTGCTAAGTATAATTTTGTTTCATACAGGTGAGAGTACCTGTAAAACGTAATAGATCAATAATAAATAAAAGAATACCTAGATCGTTCACCAAAAATATGCGTTTTTAAGTAATAACGCACGAGACGCGTCCACAGTATTCGTAGAACAAGGAGCGTCATTACTGGGATAGATTCAATAGGAGATATATCACTTCCATATGCTGTATTTATGTAATGTGGTTACACAAGTTACTACGAAATAAAAATTGTAAATGTTTAATGTTATTGATGGTCACAAACTTGTTGAAATTGATACATGCCATATATATGACCTGGGGGTGGTACTCCAGCCTAACTTATTATTCTCTTCTAATATTGAATATTTATGCATGAAAGCACTTAGAAGACTTGGTTTTCCAATTCGTAATATAAAAGAAATGAAATTTCTCTTAAAGCTTTATATACCTCAATAGTTAGACCTATTCTTGAGTTATCTTTAGTTCTATGGAATCTTACGCAAATTGGGTTTGTTGAACCGTTTGAATGTGTCTAAAGAAAAATTTTTACCTACGTCTAATTGGGTATATAAGATGAAATTGCATAGTCATGTATATCCATAAGTTTCTATCGTTAATCCAATTAATTTAGAATATTTTTCTACGTAAATCTATAGATATTCGTTTTACGTCAAAATTAATAAATGACGTTTTATCCTGTCCGGATTCATTGTATTCATTTCATTTTAAAGTTCCCCAATATAATTCGCGGTACCGTCCAACATTTTAAATACTATTTCATTGTACTTCATGTGGATATAATAATCCCCTAGATCGTATTTCTAGAGAATGTAATGAGCTGAAAAATGTGGATATTTTATACATGTGATTTATATTTAATAAGCATTGTACTTGTAATTACATTAACTACCTATTAGCTATCATAAAACATATTGTATCCGAGTTTGTTTGAAACTTTTTTGGTCATAACGTCATAAAACCTGACTGAAATAATATTACTATACGTACACGCAGTACCTATCAACGCTGCGCATTGTAAAATATAAAAATATGATTATACAAAAATCTTATCTGAACGTGTAATGTACGACCGAAAATGAGTTTGTAAAAGTTTGAAAATATACGTGAAAATGTTTTAAATTAAGGAAAACATAATGAATTATATACACATAATTGTATACCAGGGCCCTGATGGCAAACCTTTGTCGAGTAGAGTCATTTTTTCCAATAAGGTTTTGAACATTTTTAACGTGCCTGGAAAGAAATTTTATTAATAGAAAATAAGTTGTTAGGAAATTAAATTACTGTATATGTATTAATATATATTTTAATTTATAATAAATATTTATTATATGATTTGTATTATATTATTTTATCCAGACAGTCAAATAATACTGTTGAATGTTGATATACTAGTATACCACGCCCACGGTGGAAACTTAAAAAAGCGCACACACTTTGGTCACATTCAATTGTGTTGAATATTTATTACATAGATTTGTTCGGAACCGGATTTAGCCACAATAAAATAATACAGCGTTTCTTAAACTGTTTTCCTTGAATATCATTTCAGGATTCTACGAAAGTTAAGTGGTTTTTTTCAAAAATTTCAAGAAAATTACTTTGAAAAATCTAACTAAAGATTAGTATCTTGTCAGGAAAAACAATGTTTGTATATTAAAATTAAATAATAATAATGTATATCGTATAATTGAATAATATACCAGAGCTTTAGATGCAGGTCTTAGATTTTTTTAGTGGTGAAAAAAAAAAATGACGGTTGTTATTGTATGGTCAAATATTGAATAAGGATTAAACATTTAAATATTTAATATAATCATATGAATCGAGAACAAAATATTATAGAACGTTCGTTTGCCATGATGTTTTTTTGTAATTCTAACTCATTCATATTATAATATTATTATTATTTTGTTTTAACATATAATAATATACTGTGTCGAAAACATGGATAAAATGTATATTATTTTTATTTTATTTTATCGAGGGGTCTCTAAAATTACATCCCGGGTGCGCCAAAATATTCTACCCGGCATTGGATTTTTATGAGTTCGGATTACCAAAGTAAGTACACGAGTCGCTGCTTGATGAACTATCGGATTTGCATTTAACGACGTATCGTATAATGATATACGTTCAGTACATACAACGGATGATTCGTTAAAACAGCGTTTTATACAAAATTTGTATTGTGCCTGTGTGAACCGCAGCCACGGTTGAGTTACAATATAAACGGCGCTGCTATCTCAACTGTATAAAGTAGGTATATTATACGACCATTACAACAGCCGTCGCTTGAAATTAATATACTTGACGTTGAAATTTATCCCGAAAAAGTGTAAGACGAACAAACGGGTGCGTACATGACAGAGAAACAATGTATACATCACTTGCTGTAAGATCCCGAAGTTGTTTTATTTTTTTTTTTTAATAATGATTTATAATATATTTAAACAGTTGCCATGAACATTTGAACTATATACTTATGTACGGAAATATAGTATTATATTTTTCAGGCCCATGCGTAGCGCAACTGCAATATCAGGTATTGAGTTACTACAATGTAACTGCTTGAAAGAAAGAAAAAACGATTGATAAACATATTTTATAAATAAGAAAAATAATATTATCATTCATCATACCGAATTATAAATTTTATAGGTATCTAATAATTGTATATATTATTATTATAAATAAATAAAATAATAATCACGACGTACCACGCTGATATGTTTCAAATTATTATTTGATATTATTTTGGCAACATCACCGTATGCACAACGTTATTGCACATTCGTAGGTTTTTCACAAACGGGAGAATTATTATCATTATTCTTAATATTATTATTCATTACTATTGGTGTATGTAGTAAGATATAATAATAATATTATACCGTGCTGTATCAAAGTTGGTTGAAAACACAGCAATAGTATACAATAATAGTCTACAATATTATACGTTGAACGTTATTCTTGTGCAGGGAATGTTTGTTGAACATATTCTTATAAGCTGAACCTAACCTCATTTCTGCATAAATTATAAAATTCGAAACACACAAACCGCACTATAATGTTGTAAAACAGCAGTGGACATAAGTATTTTAAAAGGAATCGACGGTTTATTAATATTTCATGTACGCGTAACGGTTTATAAATTATAGGTATAAATAAAGCATTGTGTTGCATTTTAATATACTATAAATGCCAAACCTCTTTTTTGGAAATGCAGCTATTGTTATTTTTAATAAAGACTCAAGTGCAGCATTATTAATGTTTGGTATTTGGCCCGGGCCGTACACACCATTACTATGATTATATTATTATTATCGTTCAATATTATATATAAACACAAACACGTTTGAAACCGTAAATTCGAGGAAAGATACTATAATAATATTGACGATTCGGACGAACGGCGAGTCACTAATAAACTTTTCTTACCACGAGGGAAAGAATATACCTATTTAAATTGTATAGTACATACTACATTCGTAAAAGTAGGACCTGAACAAGATAAATTTTCGTATTATTACAATAACGCGATAGCTGTTTTAACGTGTCATCGGTTGTGTTGATTGGTCATATCATTTCTGATGGTAATTTCTTGATGTATAACACGAAATCGCGTCCAATCTATGTACAATATCTGCGTTTTACGTATTCAGCACATTGACCGATTAGTATACATATTTAAAGATGGCGGTGGGACAATGAAAAGCCCATTACACCGTACTACTTTAAATAATTAGTCAAGTCTCGCGGGACACCCTGTAGTACAGTGTATACACCGGTATTATTATATAACAACATAGAGGGGTAGTACACCAGGGTTAATTTAGTTGAGCGCCAAGTCATTGTGTACGTGTGTTTATGCACGTACAAGTGAATTTGTAGCAAAACGAAACTAAGTTATTAATATTAACAGTACTTTGACTTCACTTGTTGATTAGATGCGCAGTATACATTTTGCGAGCAACGTGTTGTCCTGTCAAAAACGGAATTATTATATAATTTATGTCATTGTTATTTAATATACACAGTGACATAATGATGATGTTAATGTAATGATGTTGATATTTCAGATTTTAGTAGTTTTTTTTATACACAGTGCCGGATTTACAGGGTGGGGGTCCATGGGGTCTGGATCCCCCCCCCAAATGCCAATATATATATATTATATATACATTTAGTTTTATTTCATTTTTATCATAATAACAATGATCGACGAACCACGTTCAAGATTCGCACGACGACAATATTGTGTGCGACATAAGTTTTATCATTTTATCATGAAAAAGTATCCTGCCTAATCGATGTGCGATCTTTATAATATAAGAATGAAACGAATAGCAATTATACATAGAAATTAAGTAGAAATTTAATCAGAAAATATTTGTTTTTTCTCTCCATCCACATAATATAATGAATGCTGTTCGAGCGAAATTTTTATTTCCGTATGATAAACATTACCGCGTGTATTTTTTTTTTTGTACTAGACACAATTATTATTACATTTGGTCAAATATTTTACGTTTTAATTTTTAATAATTTGTTGTTTTCAAAATGTGAACTCAGACAATACGATTGATACTTGTGGAGTCAACATCAGTTTACGGGGTATAATGCATATAGGTTATAATGAAATAAAATAATGATACGCGCTTACATTATCCACATCGTTTATTTTATAAACATGACTTATTTATCAATATTAAAATATCGATTTTTCATTTGTTTACTAATAATTATCAAAAGTAAAATAATTGAACAACAAAAAATATGTTTGAAAATTAATTTAGTTGTATTAATAAAATCGATCGAATGAAATCCAAACATATTAAACTGTATGGTAATTTACTAATATATTATATTATTACTAATATTACTAATATTTTGTTGTTTTAAACAATGTAAGTATTATTACCAATAAAATTTGCGGTACTATATACTCCATAGAGAACATATACATCTAAGACTTAGTATAGGTGCTATATAGTAGATAATTCAATATTATATTTCATTAGATAATTTAAATTGTCTAATGGAAGTGTAAAAATAAATTGTTTTTCCGACTTGTGTTTGTATCTGTATAGTATTGCAGTTAATAATTTACACCAGGGTAAACATACATTTAAATTCACATATATTATTGTGCGGAGCTAAATTCGCTGTTTATTTTAGAAACACATTCTAGTTACGATATAGGGATATTATAAGTCACTCCGAGGAACTTTTCCAAAACCATACGACAAAACTATAACGATTTTATCTTTTATTTATGTAACAAGATTTAAAACGGAGCAATAAAAAATTGAAAAATATATTGTAGGAATCAAATTTTTAAAAGTAAAATGCATTAAGTACAGTAAAAACATTTTACAACATTATTAAATGTGATGTTTGGCTACGGTGTTCTTGTTGTAAGTTGAAACTCTCGTTATAAAGTACATATTATACAAGAATATTTAATATACTAAGGGCGCGCATAATTATTTAAATGTAGGTACCTATATAATATATACGTATATATAAAGTTTAATGAATTTAAACTCATAAAACGTATATTCTTTGTAAATGTTATTTTTATCAAAATTATATATCCAACCAGCTAAAATGTTAAGCTAATTTCTTTTTTTCTCATTCTTACCGTCAAAATTATATTTTAATTTTATTTACAACATCCAGACATTTATTTAACTTTCAATGAGAAGTTCAAAAAAACGTTAAATCTTTTCTCCCGTACCTTATACCACCAAATACTTTGCAAAATTTATTTACTGACATGTTGATACTTATTTATTCAAAAAATCATATTCAACGAATTTCCGTCAATCGTTTTCAACTTTTTTTTACCTTTTCTCTCGCAAACTTTCCTCGAATTGAAAAATATAATAACATCTATTATCCATGTATATATATGTAGTATTTGATAAACAACACAAACGAACGATAGTGAGTTTTGCTAATGCAACGTCAGAAAACGAAGAATATTTTCAAGTCAACCGTAAACATATTCATGGACAAAATTGTATTAGAAGTTTGGAAAAAGTAACCCGGTCAAGGAATTCAACAGGGACCGAGTTTTCAACACTTTTTTGAACATAAATTTATACGTAGGGAACGAAAGACAATGAATGAGATGGATACAGACAAATGAAAGACGAAACAGGAAAAGAGAAGGATACAGTGAGAGAAAGAAAGAAAAAATGCAAAAAAACAAGGAGAGAGGAGTAGGAAAACTGTGAAGAAAACCTCATGTGGTGCAAACACACGGTAACCATGAGGTAAGTCTATTAACAATTGTCTCGAGGAGAGGGAGGTTCAAAGGGACGGTGAAGTTACCAGTGAGTAATCCTATCATTCATACTTACACACCACAAAGTTACAAAAAGAAAAATAGAGTGAGTGAGCAAGTAGAGGTTCATTTTAGAAACGACCGTGGTCCGGTGTGCGTGCGTTGCAGAAGGGTATATACTTCTCACGTTCGCCGCACGAAAATCCTTCGAGTATAAAAAGTTATAAACTTGTAAAAGTTCCACTTGGCTTTTAAATTGCTTTTGCTCAGCCGAACATATCACGTGTATGCGTATGAAGCAGCTGGAACGAGCCTTTATATACAATCATAGGAATAATAATTTACTAATCTGGTGAAAACGCGTATCACCAGTCGACCACTGATATTGCTCTAATATTATTATTAATATTATTATTATTATTATTATTACTAGTATTACTGTTATTATTTTATTATTATTAGCTATTATTATTATTATTATCGGATATTATATATTTATATAGGGTATGTTGATAGGACTTATTGTTCACGCTATCGTGTAAAGGACCATTGCATAGTACAAATACAAATTACACAAATCTCTCCCTATACCCAATATTTTCGTGTTTAGTTTCCGTTTAGACGATTTTGGTATTAAGTGAATCCGGCCAACGAGGGCACTTATAAATATTCTGTCTAGATTGGTGATGGAACACAATATTATTAATATTGTAACCTGTCTCGAAACGTTTCGACAAAAATGTCACTGAGTCACAATTAAATTTGTAATACTCGACTAACAAAATTTTATGCATTAAAATATTAATAATATTAATTATTAAACTCTATACGTCTCCGCTCTCCGCTGCAGTTGGTTTAAACCTCGGATGTTACATTTAAGAGTATACAATATTTTGTCCGCTTATAAAAAAAAATGTTATCAAACGATTTTTGATTTTTCTAAATGCATTTACAACTTATAATAAACCTTGAAATATTTTTTTAAAATTTTTCGGAATTTCAAATTATTATATCGATATTTCAAAAAAAAAAAATACTTAAAAAAATCAAAAATTTATATGTTATATAATGTCTAAAACATGTAAAAAAAGTCAAAATACTTCGAAAACTTCACCATGTATAGAAAATGCTAATATAAACTAATATCAACTTTTGATGAAAATTTTAAGTATTTGCGATTTTTCGTTTATGAATTAGAGCATTTAAAAAATGAATATTTTGTCAAAATGTGGTTTTACATTAAAACCCTCGTTTTTCCGTAATTTTTTTATGATTTTTCCCTATACTTTTGAATAGTATTGAAAATGTTTAACATTTGACCAGTCAAAGTACCAACTAAATTCACTTTCCTTTCATATGTGTTGCTATATAAGGAAATTGAAGCATTTTTATTGCTCCAAAAGGTGTCGTCAAGACACAAAAAAAAATAATAATAATAATAAAAATCGCACATCATTGGTAAAATGAATGCCTTTATCACTCCGTTCAGAATCTAATACTTCTTTTCGCTATATTAATTTTGCACACTGAGTTTTGCGAATTTTAAACTTCCGAGCACGAATACATTTTAATTGTTTTACCGAGGAAAAAAAAATACGGTGAAACGCAATCGTTTATAACGGGAGAAAGGCGAAAGTTATGGCTATAATACGTGTTTATTGATTTCATTAGAATTCGAAAAAATAAAAATAAAAATAAAATACAGACTCTTGCGATCTTACATCCAAAATTTTACAATCAAATTAAACCCAGACAAGCATAATACATGCGTATTATTTAAATTAATTTCGTGAAAAACGAGACGTAATTCTTAATCGATTTTATGTTTTGCGCCCGCCTGCGAGAGAGGAAGAAAAAGTGTCAGTAATAATTGTCGTTTACGCTTATCGCGGGTTTATCGCGTCTAGAGGTCAAATCACGGTTATTTGCTCACGTCAATACTTTCGATATACTGTGCGATAAACATTATTTAATTCCGTACGTCCCTTTAGGGATGCGCTTACGAGACTTACAGTCGTTTGAAGGGTGGCCAGCAGCGACGGTCGGCCGGTTTTGCGAGAAAAGACTCGTAGAATCACACATTTTGCCCCTCCTCCGCAGCCGCCTCTCACAAACTTTGCAGCGTTTCGCATGCAAAAGCCCGTTGCTTTTTATATGTGTATATATACATATTATGTACATGTATTATATCTTTAGGCGTATCGAAATCCATTTTTAAACGAGATGTTTGCGCGAATTATTGCTGTTTAAAGTTTATTCGGGGGCGTACAAGTGACACACGGGCGGACGTGGACGCGAGGGTGTGTAGGATCCGGCGACGAGATAGTGTGAAATGGTTTTGCCTCTTCTTGATTGCCAAAACAGGCAAAAGAAATCGGGTCGTAAACCGTTCGTTGGGGATAATAATAATATGATGGTGATACACTAAACGGCGGCGGCGACGACGCGGTTCATAAACCAAGACGTTGAAATACGTTTGTATTTGGTTTTTCACCACAGAATAATACTCTCTTTCTCTCTCTCTCTCTCTAAGTGGTATATGGATGCATTTATTATAATATTTTTTCTTCTCAAATGTAATATCTTTGGCAGCAATCCCATCCGACAAACTCATACCGAAAACCAAAATACGTTATATAGAATATAATACATACCTATTATATATACACGTGGAAATACGTGCGAGTGTGATGCACACAAAAAATAATAAAATACAACTCTAATACACATTTTTTTTATAATAGTTTATAACCGTTTTTAATTCGAATTTTGATTATATTATGATACTTATCAGTTGTTATAATTCTTTAATACAGTACAGTGGCCTACTAGGGAGGTCAACCCCCATAAGAAAAAAATTTAGTATAAGAATAGAATTGTATAAAAAAAATGTAATAATACTTATGGTAACTCTCCACCTATAAATGAATTCTGCATTCGCCACTGAAATAGTATTTCAATATGCTCTCTTCATACCTATATGTTAATAGATAATTTTCAGCAACACGCCAAAACCTACCACTAACACTCATCATGCATGTGCGTTTCTTGTTGCTTACCTTAAAGTGTTTCCAAATTTACTCTATATGAATGTATCATTTTTTATGTAAGAATATTTTTGATATATTTTATCATTTTATCATTTTATCATCACATATTGTACAGTGATAAAATCGCGAGCATTTTGCGTCCAGTTGTGATTAGCTATCGGCAATTATATTGATTTTTATTTTTTTAAGGCAGAACATTAACCACTTTTACCATTTTATTTTCTTGTGGTGAACACTCAAATACGGTACATATTTATTTGTCACGATATACCGCACAAATAATTCGACCACGTGCGTCCGAGTATATATAGGGACAAAAAAAGGAAAAAAAAAAAAATCAAACAAAATTCAAATAGTGCAAACAAATAGGGCTCTGGGACTGCACGCATTTTGTCTGAATCTCGTATTATTGTACGACGGTGTCTCACCGACGATATATTAATATATTCGTATCTGTGCTAACGTTTTAATCAGACGATAAAGTGTCCGGAACCATCGAAAATCACGTACAGCCAATATTATACGACGTACACGCATCCTTGATCGTAAAACCAATACCTGCAACTTCCGACGAGTTTCGCTTTACCGGTGTTGTGCATACACATCGCATCATATGAACCGCAAAATCCGAACGAAGAAACTATACTTACTATACTTCGGGCATATTATACATATTATCCGGTACGTAGTTGTATTATTTTATTACAGTTTTTTTTAACCCCCTGCAGTTATTTGTAATCCTTAATCCTGCTATTTCCTGATCAAGTCACGCACGTATGCGAATATATTTTATTAATAATGAATATGGTGAAAACATAGAAACTATACCATAAATAAACACGCTTCGAACAATATTATGTATTGTCGATAGTTGCAACGAACTATGATAATATTAATAATAATTGCGTTTATGCCTGCAGTATTCGCGTATACGTCTGTCTGTAGATTAATACGCCGCCGCCACCGCTGCCACTACCACGGTGAGTAAGAACGTAGTAGGTATTATTGTTTACGATCGTTTCACACGTTTAATAAATATGATACTCAAACAGTAAGGAGGGGGAGGGGTAGAGGGTAAACGAAACATCGAAAACGGAAATCATCTATAGTCACGCAGTTAAACAATGATAAAGCAATTTTACGTACCATGTAGTATATTATTGTCATCGCGCCGTTAATATAAACGATATAAAGAGTATATCGTACATGCCAGTGAGTGCGCGTATATACCCGGCGTTTCGTATGATATAATTTTTTTTAATTTTTTTCGCGGTAAACGCAGAGATATCTTCCAATGGCGTGTACACGTGTACAAGTTAGTACACCACGCAATTTTCACCCTTGATTAAGTTCTCTCCATGGGAATTGAAGAGTCATTTTCGATTTTAGGAAAACTTTCTATACGCGCATAACCAGCTCGTTAATTATATATAAATATACATATACTTTGGATATGGCTGGTTGAGTTTGCCTTTCTATCTTAAATTTACATGTTAAATTTAACTAATATTTAAACAGCCAAACATTCGTGCAAGTACTATTATATCGTTGATTTAACATATATTATATTCTTGATTCTTGAATAATAAACAAAATACTGAAATCGGCTACAAAGAATATTATAAATCCATTTTTCTCGGGTAGATTAGATATAACTTTGAGGTATGCCAATGATTCATTCCGAAGAAACAAAACAATGTGAAATCGTGATTCAAAACGTAAATAGTATTTATGGACCAGATAAATAAAGAAAATAGCGTTACACATTGGACATGCTCATTCATTTCAATGCATTGCACACATAAGCATTATATTTTACCCCGGTCCGTACTATTATTACTATAAGTACTACATTTTAAATCAATACCGCATGTATCATCCAATGCGTTCTAATTCCAAACTATATTATAACTAATATAAGGAATGGGAATCCTTATATTGTATTATTTATTCTCTATTCGTAAAAATATTATTTCACTTGTATATTCTTACATACGTATTTCAAAATAATAATAAGTGTTATTATTCAAACTGTAAAAAAAGCTCGTAAAAAAAAAAATTTCTTGTTATAATATATACAAGACAAAAAATTATACTTAATAAATGATAAATTGTTAAGTTTTCACGTTGAAATTATAAACTTTTTAAAAAATAATAATAATAAGTTATCGACATTTCTTTTATATTTTATTCAAAATTTGTATATTATTAAAATTTGTAAAATAATTTTGATATTATTCGTTTTCTACGAATAAAACGAGCTATTTCAAACAATTATATTAAACCCTTGCAATAAAATTATTTTAAATTATCTTTGTTGTATATTTTTGGACTGAAATGAGCAAATGCAAATTGGTTTTAAAATTACGTTTATTTTTGATCAAACTTTTGGATGGTAAATTGCAATCAAAAGTTTCTTTTAGTACTCATTAAATTATAAATTATACCAGAAAAGTACTTCAAACTGATTATTTTTCAATTATATCAGTTGATTTTTTGACGCAAAAGAAAAACTAAAAAATAAGCTCGAAAGTAATTTTGTTTGGTGATCGTTATTTTTGATAAAACAACAGATTTTGAATTATATGATTTGATGGTTATTCACAAACTTAACTTGAAGCTTGGCATATTACATAAAAATATAAAATATTATGTCCAAATATTTAAAAAAATACAAATTTCCGGAGGAATTTATAATAATAACACAAGATCTGTAGAATGCACATTCAACAGTCAATGAAAATATTAAATTTTTAAAGTAATGATTTCCTCTTATCTACCAAGTAGTTGCAATATGTTATAAGTAAATAATGGCGCGAGATTACTAATCTCGCGTTTTCAAATCATTACTTTGAGCTTCAACGTTTGAAATAAATTAGAGATTAGATTATATTTATTTACTGTTGTATTTATTTATTGATTTACAAGCTTATTAATATGAAGTTATAATTACAAACTTCTATGCGCCTAATAATAAGTAATAATAATGTCTACTTAAAAACAATTACTGTACATTGTAAATTTTACACTATCAAAATGTTTAAATACTTAGTAATATAACAACGAATTTAATATAATGCGAATCCTGAATCCCAAATGACTCGAAATTTTTCTTGGAAATGTGCATAGCCTAAAGAGAGGTCAACCGTCTCTATTTTTCACAAAATTAATTAAAATTTTTATCGTGACCAATATTAATTTTATTTTATTTGTATATTTTTCGATATTTATTGAATTCAATAGGTCAGGTTTCAATTCAATAGGTTCAATAGGTTATTAAAATAATATTATACTCTTGATGGATATTATGTTTTTTAAAAAGTTTTATCTTTCAAAATAATAAATTAGTATAATTTTTATCTGCATATCATGTACAATGAAAATATAGCTTAGCTTAAAATTTAATTAGATCATAAATTAATAGGTATATACCTACCTACCAATCAAAGTCAACAATGATTCCGAAAAACTTCCGAAAAACAGACCTACACTACTTGCGATTCATTCCATAAAGAATATTAACTATGTATATGTTGAAACAATGATTTTAAACAGAAAACTCATTCGCAATCGATTTTTACGAGAATTTCCAATTCAAAAAACTAATTTGAACGCTAAAATAGTAGATAAATATTTAATAAAGTTCGTATATTAAAAGGTTTAAAACGACGAGTGTTAAATTGTCTTCTTCCATTGCAGTGCGTATTGAAAGATTCGAAAAAATAATATCAATTTGATAACATTAGAGTTCAATTTAAAGAAAATAGATCTCTTCAGAATCCAACGGTAAATATTATAATATCTATGTTTTTTTTTTTTTTAAAGAAAAACGAGTTGTGTTAATGCAACAATGGTGGTCTTTGTAGATATCTTTTGATAATATGTTTATAACTTATGTACAAAATGTGTTTAACTTTAATCTATAAGAAAACTGTTGATTCTTTGAATATTGAATAAATATCACAGCTATCTCTCGGTGATAATTTTTAATAATAAGTCATACATTTTTATCGAGTTACCTACATGATATTATCTTAAAGGTTTTTTTAAAATTTATTTTCCCCGAAATCCTATACTTCTCATATATCTAATTCATAATCACAGCAATGGTACAAAAACAAAAAAGATCGTTACCTACTATATTATCAACTGAATTCAATTCCGTCTGAATCCTAATTATTATTGTTGACGCTTTACGGTTTGCCGATGAGATGCACAAACACTATATATTACATAGGCTTGTGAAGGCCCTGCTGATCAATGCACAATGGCGCACGTGTATCGTTTAAAACAGTATCAATAAACGATAATTAAATTCCGAAATACCATCACCAAGTTACAAGTATGTAATATAGTATTCTATATAAACGGTTATATTCAATAGTTTCTATGAAATAGATATACGCGAACTAGTAGTGGAATTATAAATAATATTATTTTGTGTTGTTTAATTCAAAAACATCATTTCCATCAATTTTAATGCAAGATAGTCTCTGCACGTGATCACTATGCACCCGAGCAACTGCAGTATGCAGTATGCAGTACAATAATAATGCAACGTTATACTGTGGTAGACACAACGTATGTAGAACAGAATGTACTAAATACCACTGAAAAATCATACATACTTTTAATTATGAATAATTATTAAAACCGTGTCCGAACTTGTGGTTTACTTATACAACCTCATTATATTAAACTTTGAGAGTTTTACAAAATTGTAAAAGGTATTTTCAGTTAGGACTGATTAAAAAAAAAAAAAAAAAAAAACAAGAAGAATAAGACATATGAAAGGAAATATGAAATTCTACGAAAATAATGACCAAGTAAAAATAATGAAAACAACAATCAACTGTAACATTATATTTTCATCCTCTAATAGTTCTACCGTATGTTTAGAACGGTTTTTTATATTAATATCATGCGGTTCATTGATTTTCACCTATTCCTTTGGGTCTCAAACAGTGAATTACAAATACAAACAAATAGGTAATAATATTAGTATGATGAAAATTGCAGCAAAATATTATCGTATATTATTATTTATTACAGTTATTTTTAACCATGTAAGTATTATTTTTTGAATACTATTATCCCTACCGTGGCGTGTCAAAAATATCATTTTAGAAGAATAATTAATCCATAATAATTTAATGGTAGATTTTACGGTATTATAATAGTGCAGGATTTATAATAATAATAAATTAAATATTGTAACTTTTTAAAAAATATCATCAAAGTGTACTAAATTAACTAATTCAGTGCATATGAAATCTGTACAAGTATATGCATATATTGTTAATATTAAATTTCACTGTATTACACAAAGCTGCCCCTTCCCCTTAGAGGGGCTTTGTGTTTGAACATAACATGCACATTTTTGTTCCTTACAAAAAATTAGTTTAATATGCCCTTTATCATAAGGTATATAGTATAGTTTTTCATACCTAATAGGTGTTTAGAGTATTATTTAATACCTTTGAGATAATAATAACAATATAATTATACATTATTATTGTACAACTTTTATTATTTTCTTCTAAGTTAAAATATTCCTAAACAATAAACAGCTATAATAAGTAGGTTTATATAATAGGTAGTAGTATATAAATTTACAATAAATTTATTAAGATAAACTGTAGTTTTTTAAAAGTCGATAAAAAAATATTTAATAAGTAATAATGTATGCGAGAATATAATGTATAGACCGTACCAGAGACTTATTTTTAACCGTGCATTCGAATTAGAGCTCAAGCGATTTCTAGGCTAATTTAACGGGTTTTCCTTATATTATAACCCACACGCGCTAAGACTTTAATGCCTGTTAATGTTTAATTTTTTGTCCCACATGGTTACTCGAATTCGGCAGAAATAAATCCAAATACAAGATGAAGATACGCGCGCGCGTATACTCGTATGTGTACGTCCGGTTTCATATTATATCCATGTAGGTTTAATTCTACGACCCTTTTTTTATTTGCATACGATTAGCATATTATGCCCAAACCACTCGTTTGCCGGTTGCTCATGAATCGTAATAAACACGATAACGTGCGCAATTATAATTTTTGTAGCGTTCGCCAATTATATAATGATTGTGTGTGTATTTTTTTTATTTATTTTTTTTTTTTTTGTGTCCAGTTCAGACAAAAGAACTGTAGTGCGTTATTATATCGAAATGGGTATGAGCACATTTTTATGATGTAGATCGTCGGTCAACCGATTTTGCTAACGCAGTGAAAAAAAAACCATTGGACTCGTGTGAATTATACCCAGGGATAAAAATATTCGGACATCGTGCTGCCTTCAAAACGGTTTTAATAATATGATTTTCTAATGAACGTAATATAGCGACGCTCCCTTGCGAACGACCCACATAATACCTACACAGTTATTTTAATGATTATGAACACACATATAATACTTAGTGGGACCGTCGGGTAGGATAAGATATATTATTATAGATGTGATATAGCCATTGAATTTCGTCCCGTCTTTGCATCATAAACTGGCTCACTGAATCATCAATTGCCCAGCGTTCTTAATATAGGGACTACTTGTTATAAGTTATAAAACTATCAGAAGCGACCGCTCTTGGTTCAAAAGTATGTCACCCATTTACCATACGTAATTAACTGGCATATAAAGTGCATTCAAGTGTGCTGTCAATAACAATTTACAACAATTAATCTATATACAGCAGTGATAATAACTAAGTTTATATAATCGCTGTAATAATACTGGTAATTTATTATAATTTCGTTAAAATAAATTTGGCAGGTAGGTATGTGGTTTTATGAAGCTTATGGCTCTTTGAAGTTTAGAAACTCGATCCACCACTATTTCAAAAATAAAATTTGTGCAATAAAAATGCCGTTAAATGATTATTATTAATTAACATATTTTCCACATATTTACTTGAACGGATTTAAGACGTTTAATTAAAATTAAAATCTATTAATTTATAATATTGTTTTTCTTTTTTTCTAATTGATATCTCAAACGATTTAATAATACACGATTATATATAATGCATTATCAAATTATATATGATATGATAATGCATGATAACCTGCAAACCCGCTCGTATATAAATATATTAATGTAAATATATTAATATATTAATATATTAGATTATACTGCGTTTGCCAGCAACATAAACCGTGTTGGCAGGTGACACGGTTCAGTTACGAGGGAACGGTTGCGAATGGGTAGTGGTGGTGAAGGGAACATGTAAAACGTTACTCGAGAATCGCAGCATATACATCGCGTATAATGATGCTCGAAAGGTATTAAAACGGTGAAACCACAGGTCATCAGATGGATACGATTCAGCCCCTGTAAAGAGTGAGAGAAATACCAAGGCCAGTAATATAGTATATAGGAATTCGCGTTTTTGTTCGACGGCGTGTGGGACGCGATTTCTTCGCACCGCTGTCAGTCCGAGAACTTGGCCATTGTCCAGTGTATATGTGTGTGTATGTGTGTGTGTGTGTATCCGGTCTGAACCCTTTTTGGGGTTTTCTAGCCCGAACACTAGTCGGCCATCCCCCAAGGGAATAAGATAAGGAATGGTCGATAAACGGCTCCGATATTATAATGTCTATATATATATATATATATATTATGTGTATGTGTGTATGTATCGCACATACATTAGCTTCACGTGTACGTATTTATACACGTACACTCACGAGTATACGGACAAGGGTCGTTTTATTTCCAAAAGTCTCTCTCTTGTCCAAAGTCTCTTCGCACTCGGATTTCTCTTTTTCTCTCTCTCTGTTGTTTCGTAATGTCAAACAAGGTCTCGTGAGCAATTCTGCGAAATACGCGATGGAATAGTAGCAATGCGTCTATGCATATACCAATATACCATCCTAACACCTAATCCTACCATCCTATGACCTAACCGTTTTGATAAAAATAGAACAATCAAAGTTAAATATTGTATTACTACTGCGTACACTATTTGCACGAGTACAACTGCTACATATGTGGTGCCGTGGAATTACGTGTGTCTGAAAGCTGAACGTTAAACGTGTATAGTCTCTGTGATAAAACTATATATTCGTGAGGTAAAAAAAAAATCCGGAAAAACGTGATTATCGATTTTCTTAGGATAAAAATGCGGTGTACTTAGATTCAAACGGAAGATAAAATTTTTACAGGCGTCATAGCAGTGTTTATTATTTATTATTAATTAATAAAAAACTAGATACGATGTTCTAAAACTTTATGTACATAATATTATACAATATCCGCATTAAATTTTGCCATCATTGATGTCTCAAGCACGGTGCCTATATGTTGTTGCACTCGAAGGTAATATTAACATCGTTTTGTGAAACTATAAAACCATAATGATGTTTGAAAACGTGTTTTTCAGGGCGAGGAGAGGGAATAAAATAAACATTTAAACTGCACTCTAACATGGACGTAATATAATGGCACCCAATAATCATGGGGTACTGCCCGCAGGTGCTGCAAAATTTTCTGATGTTAACAATAGTTTCAGCACATGATTATGTTTCTCTTTCTTATCAAAGTTGCGCACACAAACACAATAAATAAAAAACACACATTATAGTAAAACCAATACGTTCCTCATGTGTCACGTTTCACTCAGAATCTAAAAACCATGTCCAAACTTTGAATTGTAATAAGTTATAACATTATATTGTAATTAAAATAATAATAATAATAATGGACTTATAGTTTTAACGAATATTGCTGTACCTGCGTCGTACGATGTATATTTTAACAAGTCAAGGGTACTACACGTGCATGGTCGCGTATTGTATTACATGATATAAATATACGCATTTTCTCGACGTGTAAGTACTATTACCTTATAGGTAATGATTACGATGAGAGAGAAAAAAAAATAGGTACTCATAATAGCGAATGGTTATAAATAATAAATAAAATATTTGACGGCAGCTGAAGGTATCGGTATAATTATTTTACTTTCTGCCTGCAGGTGCAGAGGTCAGGAAATCGAGTCGTCCGTCGTCGGCTATATAGATTATAGATACCGGGCGGCGCGTAATAAACTTTAGACTCGATGGAAACCCATTCAACTTATCCGTTTAACCCCAATTTATCGCGGTCGCGGTGGCGGTCGGGTTAACAATATTAGACCACATGACATATACTAATGCGCGTTACTATTGTTCGATGGGGCACAACGTGGTACAGTGGTAGTGCGGTGACGCACAATGGTAGTGTCCGAATCATAATGTTTAGCGTCTACTTTTGGAATTAGAAATTAAATGTGTTAAAATATTGTACGGTGCATAATATTTTATAGTAATTAATAATTATTATGATTATAGTAATTATTAAGGGTAATAATGATATAGGTATAATGATAGTTACACACACGACTTTTCATCCTACGTTATGTGACCGTTTTGTACGAGGTTTTGTATCAGTTTATCTTATTATTCTTGAAACGGATAACCAACGTAAAAATAAAAAATATAACACATCATTTTTAGCAGTTTATATATTTCCAGAAGTTTTGTTGTCAATTTACAACTGTAGGTACCGTTGGTAGAAAAAAAAAAGTTGTCTCAAAAAAATCGAACGATCCCGTGGCTGCAATAATGTGCAATCATTATATAATAATATAACATATTATTATTTATAATTTAACGTTTATACGATCGAAGCGCACAATATAAATACGCAAAATTAACCACTCACAAAATATTATAATGTAGGTACTCTTAAAGGTACTCGTTTTGATCTAGTTGTATACAAATACGTTTATATCATTTTGATATTATTTTCTTTTTAGAGAACAACCAAAAAGTCGTTTTAATTTCACTCGAAATATTGCACTCTTGAACGCAAATAAGAGTTTATACCTTCTGAATATTTATTTAAATTTATATCATAGAAACAGGCATAGATGTACATTTTTCTGCAATTTATAGTACATACTGAATTCACGATGTTTCATATATTTTGTTTTCTATAAAAGTGACTGTTTTTATAACTCTAATCAATAAGATTTTATTACACACTTTCAACTTTTGTAGTACACACTTTACTTTTTGAACAATACAAAATCACAAAGTGCTTCGTGGTATACACACAATTCTAGATCCTGATTTACGAGCACACGCCCTCTAGGTTCGGTCCACAGTTAGCATACCATTTCGATATCATCCGGTCACCATGACGATTTGAAATGAAATTTGTCTTCCGATTTTTTCCTTTTTTTTATCACCGACACCGTATAGGTAAATCTTGCATATTTTTAAAACTGTTTTAGAGATAAAAATTTTAAGACCGGGAATCAAAAAAATTATATAAACTCCGTAACTTCTACATTTAGTTTATAAGTAAAACATTATTGATATGGCTAACATTTTATTTGATTCTTTATTTCCATTTACGACTTAGTAAGGAGTGCAAACATCTTAATAGTATTTTCACGTTTACTTTTGGACTATGTATGTAATCATGTAGACATTAAACTATTGTTATGCATTTAACTTGGGCCGACAAAGGTTCAGAGAAAATTACCACAAAATAATTAAATGTTTTTTAGTCCAGTTAAAAAGTCCAATGTTTCAACTATAAGTTTTCCTAATCTCAAATCAAAAAATTGATAGATACATTTTCGTCTAAGGGTCATCACGGGTGATGGATTTTTAAAGTCGTAGTAAGACTCACAGTAGTAACACAGTCAATCGCTAGTATAATCCACATCGAATTATTATCAATTTTATCAAAAACTTGAATGCCGAAGACATTCTTGTGCATTCTGCGCAAATAAAATTGAATCAATAAATACTATACTTAGTACTATAGCTGTATCATGCTAACCAATTTGTTTCATTTACAACTGACACAACGGGAAAACACGATTCTGACATTATAGCTAGGTACATAATATATAAGATAACCGTTTTAAAAATAATGTACCTATTTATCAATTGGTATATGATATTTTTCATGTTTCTGGCAATATTTCATCAAGAACCCAGGGATTACCAGTGTGTTTCTATTTAATTTTTTTAGACTTTATAGTTTACCTATAGCAAAACTTTTCCGATTAATAGACAGAAATTTATAAATATTAAAAAATTATCAAGTGATGACTTTAATTTGTTGGTTTAGTAGTTTTACAGAGACAAGCTTTTGTATGTATATAGATTTTCATATGTAGGTACTGAACGTTTTTATTTAACGTATATGTTTTAAAATCATCACTTTAATACGAAAAGATAGTTGATAAATATTATGTATGATGTGGATGTGTGTAAATTATGGTCTAAAATTGTTATTATTGTTATTATTTTTAAAAGCACGTTGAACTACCAAAAAGTTACAGTGTAGAAATATAGCTTGCCACATATTACCCAATTAAAATATTCAATTTATTTTATAACCAAATATCTAGTGAAGAAATTAAAATGATTTACAAAAGTCAGAAAAACAAATAACATTTAAGCGAGCATTTAAAATAATTATTGAACTATTATTAATCCACTATTTGAGTAATCACTTTAAATTATACTGCAAATTTAGTGTGGTTCGAGTTAAAAATTACTAGAACTTAGATGCTTATAATTTAACAAATAAATTTTTGATCTTTATATTGATCCTTAATGAATTCATAATTTCACTATTTTTACATACATTATTATATTTCCCAAAGGAAATCTATTTCGTGGTGCAAAAACATAGTATTAATTCCATTTGCCATCAAGCCATTTGCATTGAAGTATTAATAAAACCAAATGGTCGTGACATAATAATATTATGATCATCTCACCTAACTTGTATGTAGCTCGATACGATATGAATTCCAAATTTTCAAAATCTGAACGATCTTGAAGCATCGACGATATTGAAATCAAAAAGGGAACAATAAATTTCATAATCACTCTCTCTTTCCTAATCCATGCATATTTCTATGTATCAATAATATTACGAATGGTTTTATACTAATTGTATGCTATATTTATATGAGGGAGTGAACATATCTGAATTTTGCCGGATAAAACACAAACAAAAAGCCGTTCAAGGGCACTATATTATTCAACGGAAGATTGCCTGCGATGAGGTGGAATGCATTATAAATATTATGGTTTTTTATTCTCTAGTGTAAAGTAGAAAAAGAAAATATATAAAAAATAAGTGACGTTTTCCAGTTGAACATATGCGCGAGTGATTTTCAGCCACTCACATTGTAACTCCCACTTTGTACTTCGTGCTTTCGATTGATTTTACAAATATTATTATACTATATTGATTGGCTCGACTTGTAGAATTTGAATAACATTAAATGAGAATAATATTGCTAGAAAATGAGTACTTCGTCAAGTTTTAAATTACCGTAATCTCGTATCCATATAGCGTTCGACGGTACTAGTTAAAAATAAATGTGTCTTTTTAGTACACTTTTAACATTTCTTTTCGTTCTCGGCGATTTCGCGTTTTACAAACTTCGACTGTTTTTCCATCCAAGATAGAAAAAGACATAATAAAATCACAGATTTGTTGACAGCAGCGCTATAATGGGTAAATTCGAGACACTTGAGGCGTGGTTTCTAGTGCACGGAAGATAAACAAAATTATAATATCATACGTTGCAGTAAATGGTTATCAGTTCATGATTCTTGAGATGATTCTATATCCGTTCATTGTTATCTAATAGTCTCTATATGACTGTAATAATACATCACTAGACATTTTCGACTAATAGAAGAACATTTGAATCGTGCATGGTAACATAGTACAAGGTGTTTGCATTGAAATAATTATTATTTGAAGGGTTACCGTTAACTAACGACCGAAAAATCCTGTTCGAAGATATTGCAGGATGGTTGTATTTTGCAATGACTAAGTGCTTAGGTCTAAAATCGTTTTTTTTTAACTGTACCATCGCGCGTAAACAACGGAAAATACTTGGACGAGATGCTTTATAAATTTAAAAACAACCTAATACTTATTATAATATGCGGGTATCCGCTAACATCTAACCTTTTCCCGAGCAATATTCGTCCCGCTTATAACAACCATTCGAACCGTTTCTTGCGTCTATGTGATTGATCAGGAACAAAAAGTGGTCAGGCTAGCTGACAATGTTATCAAAGCTTCATATTATATCGCGTATATATATAGATGGAATAATTGTCTAGAAACTGTTATGTTTTCTTTTTAAATTGTACAGTATGAACTGTCATCGTTTTTTTATCCGGACCAAAATCAGACGAATTTCAACAGTTTCCAACCACAGCAGTTTCACTTCAAACAGTTTATGTGTCTCCACGCTTATCGGGGTGGCACACGAGAGGGCGCAGTATCTTCTTTGTCGTAAGAATCGGACTACATCACTCTGTATTGTTATACCTCATTCGTGCGGTGTAGGGATTCTTTATTGTTTATTTCACACATCAACAGTTCCTCGTGAACGAAAACATTTCGTCAGACAAAATTTTTTCCGTTACTTGGGACGGGCAATAACAAGGTGCACGTGGTTTTAGCTTGGATGTTGTGAAAGGACTGGAAGTGAAAGGGAATACGTGCATGCCGTAGGTATACGACTTTCAGAATGATGATTACCCGTAGTATTATGCGCTCAGAATGGTAGACGAAAGATTGAAACGAATATTTCACTCCGGGTACGCTGCCAGTCTTGAAATTAATGAGCGGCCATTGTACCGACACTACGATCACCAGTTGGTTTTTCTTGTATTCGCCCCACCAAGCACCTCCTACGCAATCATTTATCGGTGACGTTCTCGCGATGAACCGTACTTATGCTGGTGGTACTCTCCCGATTACGGTGTATAATATGGTAAGGTCCGCCAATTTTTAAAACCAATAAACTCTCCAAGGTCTACTTCAGAACTACCCAAAGAGCGTATATAATATGTAAATAGGACCAGATTAAGAGTTTACTAGGCCTGGAGCCTAGTTGTCCAAAATGCCCTTAATCCATACAATATGTATTACCTATAACTGAATTTTATTTCTTTAAAAAAATGATATAAAGTAATTGATTGTACAGAATTGTACCTTGTATTAAGCAGTATTTTCATATTTTCTTCCTTCTCTTTTTTAAACTTCACTTAGCGGCTTCATTAACACATTTTTGAGACATTGTTATAAGTTATATTATATTATGTAATCTCACTGTTGCGGTTAAGTCACAAAGACTAAAGACCAAATGATGGTTGACGACAGACGTTCGTATGTTTCTAGCAAAATCAATCTAGAAATATAAAGCTATAAATCAAAATAAAATCTACAGATAACAAAATATTGTCGGAAATAAGATAAGTAACCTAATTCTGGTACGGTGAATATTATTATTCCAGTCCGATACGATCAGCATACGGGTAACACTCAAACACGTAGTAAAAATAAATAATATTACGAAATTTTAAAAAAAAATGTTTAACCAAAATAATATTTAAACTTAAAATATTTTGAACTTGGTGTTTGAGATAAAAAACCCCTACGGAGCCTTCAATATTTTAGGGTCTGGAGCCCGGGCTCCTAAGCTCCGTGCTTAATCCGGCCCTGTATGTAAACTCTATCTTATCTACTTCAGTAGTATTATACAATAAATGCCTAAAGGTAAAACATTATGTGTATTAACTCTTCGGATTCTGTAATAACTTAATTAATCGATAAATGATAATATATAATATATATAGCAAACAATTATTATAGATTATACGAATCATAAAGTAGACATCTTAAGTTTTTTATTTTAAAGTTAACTAATGATTTTTGTATTAACTTTATTTTGTACGCGTAGTGGCTAGTGCATAGTAACCACCCTAATTGATCAACCGACCCACGCAATGTTGTCAATACAAATGATCAATAAATTGAACCTTTGTCGAAAGGAACTTTTAAATAGCCTTGGTAATAGAGCACTGATTATTATAATGTATTAGGATTTGCAAAGCAATTACGACCGGTCGTGCATGAACACTAGCACAATAAACAAACATGAATACAGCCAAAACTGCATTATTAACTGCATTAAAAACTTATTATTTACCTTTCGCTTACATAATTATTAAATATTTCATTGAATATATATTATATATTATATAAATCGGGCAATACAAATTTGTCCCAGTGAAATGTGCATTTGCACTTAACCACTCGGTATATGAGCTAGGCGTTTTCGTGGTTTACACTCTATAAGACGTATTTTAATGTCGTTCATATTACATTTGAGTATGAGTAGGCAAACACGAGTTTCTATAAACGTCGGTTAAACCGAACGTATATACCACCCATACTCGTTTTTTCATGTGGTGTGAACAATAATGTATAAGCTACGGCTTGTATATAGACATGTTATAGTACAAAAAATGTGTAACATTTGGACAGCACTATTGACGAAAATTTTGTGCAAAAGCCTAAAATTTCTTAACATTTTCAATTCAGCCTGGATCCTGCATATTGCAGTACGTATAAAGGGTGCTACACTGCTACAGTCACTGCGCGTACTGCGTGTACACTTCAAGGTGATTAAAATAATATGTGCATCCATTTATATGCTCTAGAAGAAAGCAGTATAATAATAAAATACATATAACCGTTTATTTTTTTGGTCATATAAACTTGTAATAATCGGTAGATATTTTTATAACAGATTTTTCTAAATTGATTTTGCTTTCAAACTATAATCTCTCACTTTACAAATCGTTTTTTGACATAGTATTATTTTATATTCGCTGAAATATATCGCGCGGAAACCTTTGATATACAATAATAGTCTATAGACTATAATATATATATATATATATTATATTCGGTATATCGGTATATGCGTATTATATAGGTGTTGTATATTAACCATATATACTAACCTAACCTAACCCATCTACGTGTAGTAGGTGTTTCGGACTATTTAAATTCACGAGATAATATGTAGTATAAGTATAACTTCCAAATATTATCATCGTTTCGACTGTTTTGATATCGCAACATATTAAATTGTTAATATAAAATAACTATTTAATAGCTATTATTAATAACGATTTTGTTGAATTTTTTCGGCGAGCACCAAAATATTCTTTTTTTTGCCTTTTTAGTGAATTAACATGTAAAGTGGCAATCGTAATAATAATGACAGTTTGAAAAAAAAATTGTTAATGAAAAATCGTATTTTATTTTGTAAATATTTTAACAAATACAGTTTTGTTTTTATATTACCAATTAAAAAAAATAATAATAATAAAAAATTAAGGCAGAAAGAAAGAAATAATGAAGAAAAAATATTTGTTCGTTTCTGTTGAAATTTCATTGGTGAACGAATTTTATGTAATTCTATTTGAAACTTCGCACGAAACATTTGTTTTATAAATCACATTAATTAAAATCCGTTATGTCGTTCCGTGTTTGATAAAGGGTCTCTTTGGATAACTGACGTTTTTAGAAAAAGGACTTGTACTTATTGAATTTTTGTCACGTTAGAAATTAATTTATTATGTGCATACGCTCATTGCCTGACGGGCTTACAACAATAATCCTACAGCGAAAACCACCAAAACAGAATCCAATGCATATGGAACCTATCGGGGATTCCATTTTAGACACGTTTATTTCGACTCGTCGCTTACAATATACGAAATAATTTGTCACTAAGTACAATTGTTTCATTTGCCGCTTGTTTGGTGTTCACGGTCTTAGATAAAGGTTTCGCTGCGAACGCATTAATATATATTTTTCTATTTCAATTGATATATTTTAATAACTGCACACGATTTCAGCACGCAGTATACCACCGAAACTAAGATATTCAGATTGGACATACTATTAAAATTATAATTGACACGATTATACCCCACGACTATATATTAAAATAAAAATATTATTGTACAAGTATAGGAAAATTTATTGAATTATTAACATTAATTTAGTAAATAATAATTTACGAAATTAGTTAATTATTCAGTGATAATTGTATCGGTATAATTCACAATATAAGTAATAACTCGCTGACACAACCACTAGGTGCACCTACTCATCGCCAATATATAATACGTAACAGGGACGCTGGGTATAGGAATACACAATATACTCGATATATAATAGGTTTTGACGCCACTGCATCAGGCAGCACTAAATGCGTAATGTATTCATTTGTTTTTCTATTTATACGTAACGTGCAGCAGGGACGATTTGCTCGGATTTAATATACTTTATG
The DNA here is from genome assembly GCA_025469195.1 of Chaitophorus viminalis. NCBI lineage: Eukaryota > Metazoa > Arthropoda > Insecta > Hemiptera > Aphididae > Chaitophorus > Chaitophorus viminalis. The sequence continues at coordinate 134,471 of JAIPRK010000636.1, forward strand.
TTAAATGTAGACATTATGTTCATTTCGAACGAACCGCAACCTTTGACGGAAAATATACAGAAAGAGTTGATGGAGATAAAGAACGATGAAAACAACAACATATAGGGTCACAAATGCGTAAACTGCACTTGCGAGGTCAGCTGAGTTGCCACAGCAAAATTACGGGTTTATCCACGATATATATATATATATATATATATATATATATATATATATATGCTCGTTTTGAATACCCATATATATATATATTACGTGTGTATATTATATACGCATATATTTATAGGTAAGTATACATACGATGCTGCTCTGTTGTTTGCCACTCGTTACGCGAGTCAATTGGCAAACTCGCGTGTGCGCCGAAACTGCAGTTGACAAATCCAGAACAATGTCAACGCGGTATATGTATAATAGTGCAGTATAGTATTGTATAATATTATACCTATGTATGCTGCGTACATTACACGTATGATTATTGTGTACGTAAATGGTAAATGTAACGTGCGTGCGCGTGTATTTGCTCTGGGAAATCGTTTTAAATGCCTTCGGGTCTTCGCAGACGACGACGGAGAGCGTGCATGCCTACCGTGTATAGGTAATAACGTTCGAAAACACGACCCCCTTCCCCCTACCCGGAAAGTTTCTTGTACACAGCAGTGTAATATGTTCTAACGGTACGCGCACATAACGAATCTCCGTGGAAAACGTCAAACGCGTAACTATACTGCACGTTTCTACGCGGGTTCTCCGGTCAATGATCTGTTTCGTAAAAGGATTTCGGATTCCCTTCGATGTATTGGAATATGTTATAGTGATTACACCGGTGACTGATGCATGCGCGGCGGCCGAGATGCCGGTGACTTTTGGATTTTTTTCGCAAAGTACAGGACCTGGGGTATCGAGAAATCAAATTTAATCGGATGCGATATATTTTTTTTTCTCTATCGTCCGACTAAAACGAATTTGTACGTTGAACGGAATATACCTGTATGGAATAGAATATATAGCATGCAGACTGAAGAGTTTGTTTCTTATGTACAGGCGTATAATATAATACACGGTTGTTTTTTTTTAACGTTTTCAATACTTTGCGAATAGTGATTGAAAAACACGACATGAAGTCGTACTATAGCAGTTATAATATATCGTTCGACGTTTCATGGTGGTCCCACTGATCCCAGTGATATGATAATTATTCCATAAGTGATAAGTCCTCGTAGTACCTCGAAAATATAAAAATTCAACTCACCAACACGGCCGGCGGCATAGTATCGCGTATAAACATTATGATATCTTGTACTTATGCTATTCACTGCCGTATTGTACATTATACAGTGCGCAATCGCGTACACCAAGTGAACAACACTAGCTACGGTCTACTAATATTCACCCCAAATGACGTGTGTACGTAGTGTGTTGTCTAAACGTTTGGGTACGTGTGTGTACATATGTACATATTATATACAAGCATAGCAATAATATGTTATTATGCTTGTGCGCGGGTCGACGACGGACGGATTGATTTGCGCGTATGAAAAGATGGGAGATGCGAACCGATAGAGTGTATAGTTATATGAGTACGCTATACATCGAAAGTGTTGCAGAGAGATCAGCAAAACAGAAGGAAAAAAATAGAAAAAGACCCGGGAGAATAAAACTTTGCGGACGCGCGTGAAAAGCGGGAATTAGGGTGGTCGAATAGTTTTGGGAATAGAAAAACCGTCCTGTTGAATCACGAATGGCGTACCTTGTAAAACGTGCCCCGTCGACGTGGATCGTGCGATAACCGACAGTGCGTACGCCTACATAATATTTATATATACACATCGTATATACCGTTCCCCCACGGACTATGTATAAACATTTCGACGAAATAATAAATATCTGGTCCGACGAAAGATAAAAATATATGCGACGAGCTGTAATATTACGATAGCATTTATAACTGTATGGAATATGATGCGTTTTCAGAAGAAACTTGCAACTTGATTTTTTAAATTATATTAAACGATACTCGACTTTCCGCTTTATACAAAACTGCGCCATATACCTTCAGACTTTATAGTCACCAGCAAGGTCAACGAGTTGTTTTGAAAACAAAATCCATCATGCGTATAATATAATAGGGACTGCTATTATATTTGTGTATAATACGGTGAATAAATTATGTAGGTATAGTAAGAGCACTGTAACGTCGCAAAAAATACGTTCGAAAACATAAAATCCTATTTCGATCTATATATCGGTCGCTACCCTTCATTGCGAACAATAATAATTGTTGTCGAGCGAGTGGTTTTTTTCCCTACTTTTAATATAGGTACTATATAATCATATCGGTGTGATCATCGCCTCTCCAATTTTAACACCTTTCCAAACACTTAGATTTTATTATTATTGCTATAATAATAATAATCATTATTATTATTATTATATTGCGAATTGTATATGCTTGCATCATTGAAAATTGATTAATATCGCATATTATTTTATCGCTGCGTGCAAACGTCACGTTGGACCAGAAATGTTGCATTGAAGAAAATACAATATTGGTGTGATTTTTAATTTTTTTTTTTTTTTTTGATCATATTTTTTTTTTATATATATACATAACTTATACTGAAAGAAACAATAATATCTACCGGACGAACCACCACCGCATTGCCGTCGAAAAGAACAAGTTACGCGACACGGTAAATATATCGACAAATCAAATAATACAAATAACACGCAAAATTAAAATACGCTATGCCGAAACTTTTCCCTGTAAATTTAATATAAATCTACAGAAAGTTGAAATATATACCTATATTACTTAATGTATATACATATATATGTACGTGTGTGCGTGTGTATAAATTCGGTGTTTCCGGTGAATTATAATTTATTTCGATCCAAAACTTTACGGGAACAACACCGCGAGAGATCGTGAAGTTTCTCCTTCTCGGCGGGTGCAATATTTACGGAAAAAAAATAATAACAATAAGAATAATGATAAATAAACGAACGTAGCCGGGAAGATACAACGTGAGTTGAATAATACCACCGAACGCGACCGTAACTCAGATAACAGTAATTTTAGGATAAAATTGTTTTTTTCCCACGACTCTTTGTTCAGTTGTGCAAAACACTATGCTGATAATTTTGATTTTTTTGAATACTACGCTGCTCTGGATACAGTTTAACTATTGATTTATTTTCCCAACCACGTTAACATATTATCAATATATAATATTATCTAATATCGATAGCCAGATAGGTATATTTAGTATACCTTTACGTATTATTGCATTAAAAATATCTGTCAGTCAAAGCGACATGTAATAAGGTTTTATTTTATAGCAATGAAATATCTGAAGTAATATCATAGTTATTATAAGTACATTACGATCTGTATTATGTTATGCTAATTTTAAATGTGTATCCACTTTGCAGAATACGTTAACAAAATATATTCAAATTAAATGGTATACCTACGTGTGATAAAATCGAACTATTAATAATAATAGGTACATCTATAAGCATTAATAAATTAATACATTGAGATGCTATAAATACATGTAAAAACTCGAGTAAAAACTTAAAGATGATGATTGGGAAAATCCGGAAATAAACATTATCATATTGGTTTTGTTTTTTCGATTAGTTCAGCATTCTAAATTTCAAAAGTCCAGGATCACAGATATAGTGACTCAGACAACATCATCGCTTATATCGCTTTTATAATAAAATGTACCAACTACCAAGTACCAAGTACCAACAATTAATCATGGGCGCAATTATTTATAATAAGTAACTCTTCGTACGACCAATCAAAATACGAGATTAAGCACACGACGCTATACCCCAAACGTAGTATAAGTACGTTGTACGTAGATTTAAGCCACGTAAAAATGCCTGATAAAAAAAAAACTGGTAAAAATTCGCGTTTTCCATCAAATTTTTCGACACAAATCTATATTCCTGTAGCAGAAAATTTGCGCTAGTGTTGGACGTGTTCGACGCGCAACCTGTGTATACGATCCGTCGAATATGGGTTCTTTGGCACCATGACATGCATTATAGTAAATATAATAATATTTTTTAATAGGAAATTTTACTTTTTTTTTCTTTTGTTCAGTATTTATTTTTCGAGCAGTCTACATACATTATCATTTCATCTCAATGTTAATTTGCAAATAGTTAATAGTCTAAAATCATGTAATAAAAATATCAAACTATATATATATATATATATATAAATTATCAATATTGATTCTGTATAATATACTGTGTCTCTAGGTCTATGCGATGAACAGTTCGCTCAATATAAAGTAAATTAGTGATATATATATATATATACATGAATATAATTTTTACTTTTTACTATGGTTTATGGTTGGAAAAACATTATATACGTTTTAAATGTATCTAATTGTATTTTTATATCGTTTAAAAAAAAAAAAACAATATTACATTATTTTATCCAACAATCACTTTAAAGTAAATGTCAATACTTCATACAAAATGGATATCTTATTCTAGTTAATCTAATGTATACTATTTTTCAGATACTCCAGTTAGTATTTAATTTTAATGCCGAGGAGATGAGACTTCTTATTACTTATGTGTTATGAGAACCAAGATTTCATGCCTACTGGAATAACTGATATTAATTTACCTCCTGACCACAAAAATATTTAAAAAAAAAATAAAAAAAAATTGATATTGAAATATTTAAGTTATGTTTATCAATGTTGACTATTTTAATTGAAAAATAACTTATATATCGGTTCAACAGCAGATAATATATGGTGTGAAAACAAAAGTTTTTGTGAAATAATCAGTAATTGTATTGATGAAATTATACAAGGTGTTTATATATTATGTTTAAAGCTGTAGGTGAATTAAAAGTAGTCATACTTTTGTGAATATCTCTGATGTAATAAAAAACATTTGTGATACTTTTAAAATTAATAATTCTAAAATCACTTATATATATTATCATAGACAATAATTTTGATAAAATGGTCAGTACATTTTCTAATGTTTCAATTATTGAACCTGATTCTCATTATGTAGGTAATTTTGATGAGGGAGAGGGTAATTCAGAAACGCAGTAGGATAGTGATAATAAAAATAATCTTGAGCTCAACAGTTGACATTGAATATATTGATATCAGCCATATATAATATGATTATAAAGGGAGGTTCACATTTCATCACGCTGTAATAAAATAATTTCTGATTGGCTGAACAATGTTGTCATTTCATAATGTGTTATTATTTATTTTTTTATTTAGGTAAAAGATGAATTTATTTTGTTATTATCTTTATCTTTATCTAGTCGATTTTTTTGGTATCAACTATTTAGTCATATTATAACACTGGGTGTAAGCGAAACATAATATGCAGCTAGGCTATAAATAAATATACACATGTGTTAAATATCGATATTTATCAATCAGACAAATACAAATAAGCTGTAACTACACAATTTACCTATATTATCTATATTATACCGTTTGCAGCATAACTTACATATACATGAATATGCATGTTAAACTTTAATTTCGCAATTTCGCATATTTGATGTGTGTAAATGTACGTTACAGGCGTATAGTATAATATAGATACAAACTTAAAAATAATCCGTTTGGAACGAAATCATATATTTTTAATTTTAACATCCCAGCAACCATGGTGGTTGTCCGGTTCGTTTTACCGAAACGTATAATATAACAATAGGTGGGTTTATTCATTTATAAATCCATCTTAGTATATAGTTTATCGATTGTCGATTATTTCACATGAAGCTTTATGCCATTTTCATGGAACTGTTTAAATATGATTAAAATTGTTAATTTTACACAAAAATCAAATGTGACACATCATTACAGAACAGATATTGTTAAAGGTACCGTATAGTATATGTTATCATCATGGAATCCTACTGCGTTGTTTAGTTTCTGATTAGTGACTAGAATTGGAAAGCTATTCGGAAAATGGGAAATCAAAGTTTTCCAAAATGACAGTTGACGAATACCATTATTTGTTATAATTTCAAAATCCTATATTATTCATTTTTTTTCGGCGTACAGATCATCGTATATTTCTCTATATATAATAATGATATAATCATCATGTTTTATATTTATCCTATTCCAAAAGTACGCGCAACCACAACAACGACGACTTTAATAATAATAGTGGTATAATAAGTAAAATCAATCGCAATGAAATACGAATAACCTTTTTTGTTTTGTCGTACTAGAGATGGTTAAAATTGTTTTTACTGGAAACGTCTCGAAAAAATAGTTTCGTATACGTATTGTTACACCTAATACCCATCTACCGGTTATACGACATCCACCTTATTATAGATAAAAGTAATTGGATTTTTCTTGATTTTCTATTTTTTATTTTATTTATTATATATATATATATTATATCTTCGCCTGACCACCGCTACGAAATCGAAGAATAGAAACGGCCGGTAGATATCACTCTTTGCCTTTTCAAAAGAGCTGATGATATATATAGTGCGATCGGCGGCAAATACGGAACGTTCGTTGTAAAAGTATTCTAATAATTTCATCCAGCCGCGATGAGTGGGCTAACGTGCAGACGATTATTCGACAACAACTATAATGACGATGACGGTGATGTCGTGTGCCGTAATGAAAATATTATATTTCTACGGACCTTGCGGGGTTGCGGAGAAACAATAAGCAATATTTCGTTCGACAAATAACGTTGTAAAATCTATGTATACGTATTTAAGGTCATACGGAAAAACGATTGGAAACTTGCCTGCAATAGTTATAAATGTTATAATACCGAATACAAACGCCGAGTCGGTTCCAGTTAATTAGTCGTGCGATATTTTTGGGCTATCGATTTATCACCACCGTCGTCCAAAGTGGTGGGCGATCCGCGTCGTGCGTACCATTCTTTTATTTCGCTCTTATATACACGCTAGTGAGTCGTCGAAAAATCAGGAACACCGAAACGGACTTATTGTCGAGCCACTTCCGATTTGCCATTTTAGAGAGGATGAAGGGTCGGGTATCCCTTTGTAGGCACCGGTCTCTGTATGTATTTCATTCGCTCATTCGGCCGATCGTTTCTTTTCGTCCGGCTCCATATCGCGGGGAAGCGTGCCAAGAAATCCGGTAAAACGAAGCGATCGCGTGAAATCGTTGATGACTTTCACGCGCGTACCGGGGTCGCTCTCATGTACAGACTCACATATTGTACTCTGCACCAGGAGCACATTCAGGGACGGGGTTTGTGATTGTCACTATCTACCGTTCTAAATAAAAACTATTTGAACCAGCGACCTTATAGTTATAAACGAACCAGAAAAGGTAATAATTGCGGGCACTTATCTTAAATGTAGATGCCCTTTGAATTTTAATAATAGCCCTTCCCGTTACCATGATTCGGCCGCATCCATTCCCTTTTCACTTTACCATTTACAGGATCACGCGCCCGCAAAATGTCTCCCGAGGACACACGAAAAATAATTGCAGCCATCATCTCAGTGTTCGATGTGCAGGGTAAATAAATGACATTACGTGCACGGTGCAGTGTCTGTTTTAAATAAACAAGAAAACCGATACAATCACAATAATTTTGTGTTATATATTTTATATATATACGCCGGTAAGAGATTTCACAAACTAGCCATATATTCTGGTGTTTAAATATGATCGTGGAGTTCGACGGATATGTCGCGAACGATTACGGAGGGTTGATATAGAATAATATATATATATATATATACGTATAAGTGATGGATGGTTGCAGATCTCTGTACCGTATATAGATGTAGTTGGTATATATGTGTAGGTATCATGCGCGCACCATATATACGTAAATAAAATGATGATAACAAAAAAAAAAAATAAAATTGAAAATAGTGCGTTTTATATCGAAAAAAAAAAACAAATAAGTAAATAAATAGACCGTGTTATTGGGTCGCACAGCGACGACGGCGACGATGTGCCGATTATATTTCTAACGTCCTTCTGCATATTGTGCAGACGTGTAGTGCATAATATATATATACACATAATAATATAATATGTATAACACACAGTGCCCATTTCCTAGGCGATGCTAGATCCGTTTTTCCCACGTCCTTTAATATCGGATTTCCAGTCGGTTTTTAATTTTTTTTTTCTACGTACCTACAAGGCTACTCGTATATAGCTTATATATTATTACAACTATATATACTACACAACAAATATTGTGACGTATTTTAAATTATTTTTAATAAACGTTTAACCGCGCGTATATAATACTGATAACTATAATAATAATATTATGTTCTCCAACGCCATCCGATGAACGCAATATATTTGTTTGTTATTAATTTTACGGGCAAATGATATCAATTCAAATTAAATCCTAAAACCTAGGCACATAAATTATTTCGTCTGTTTGCACTGCGGGGTGTGTTTATGTGTTCCACGCAATTCTTTCTCCGCTTATAACCATAATAATGTTTGCATACAGTTATTATATATGTTATTTTGATAACCCCCACCCACTATGTATCGGCGCTAAATATTCCCCAACATATTATTTGGTTCATTTTATAATTAAAGTTTCCAATACGAACAATAATTGGAAATTTTTATTTTGGTCGTTGTTTAATAAATAAAATAATATATTAATATTTATTTTCACTATAATATTGTACATAGTAGCTGTTACTGAATTCTGCACTCGATTATCGTTTAATTTACAAAATACTTTTCTATTATTACACTTTTCAAAAGTAATTAAAATATGTTTACGTAAAATTAATATTATAATATGCACGCGGAATCTATATAATTTTTGTTGTAATAATAACTATCATTATTGTTTTCGTTTGACCTGACTTCTATAGATGATTCTAATGTTATAGACGAAAAATTTTAATCTAAATCGCTGTAGGTATACTTAGTTTTGTCGGTTAGCTGGCTAATGGCCATCATTGGTGGTCCATCATATTCGAAAAGACAGCTACTCGTGTCCGTTCTTAACAGCAAGCTGTTGTACGGGGCACCAGTGTGGGTAACGGTGGTAGTGGGAACGGCAAATAGTCGTGACACATTTACGCAGATACAGCGAGAGGTAACCTTGCGCGTGCTTAAGTGTTACAGGATGATCTCAGACATGGCAGCCCTGGTCCTAGTTAGAATGCCCTGGGCACATCTACTGGCCCTGGAACGTGCACGAGTCAGCGAGAGGCAAGGCGACAAGAAGGTATAATTAAAAGGGAGGAAAGGAATACCACTATCGACAGATGGAAACTGCTGTGGCTAGATACGAATAAGGCAAGGGCCGGATTTAGGGGGGGCACGGGGTCAAGGCCTCGGGGCCCCCACAAAATGATTACCTTTTTTTTTCTTTTTTTTTTCTAGTAATTAGCAAAACAATATACTATTTTTTTTTTAAGTTTGATAAGTGGTGCTATTAGTGTGTGATAAAATAAATCACAAGATTGGGAGGTAATTTTTTTCCATTTCTACTTAATTATAAATAGAATTACGCAACTATTAAACTTTATTGGAAATAATTTGAAGGGTTTATTTTAGTTTTCATTATAGCTTATGAACAAACTAGTGTTAAAATTTTGAACCTTAAGTATAAACAGAAAAAATTTTATGAATTTTTATCTACAAAATAACTTGCAAATTATCGTGATTTTGACACATTTTATACAAATTTGAGCTTTATGGGCTTATAAAAAAATTTAAGTGAAACGATCTCCAATATTTTCTAGTGAGGATAAGTTAAGCTTATTATAAACCTTATATTAAATTTTCCAGAGTTTTTGGCCAGCCAATTAAATTTTATAGATATTTAAAAAAAAAAATTTTACAAAAATCGAAAATTTAAATTGTCTTTAAATAAGTCAAAATATGTCAAAATACTTTGAAAACTTAACCATGTATAGAGAACACCAATATAAATATTTGGTGAAAATTTCAAGTTATTACGGTTTTTGTTTTTGAGTTAGAGCATTTTAAAAAAATGTAGTTTGTAAAACCATGATTTTGCGTAAAATTTCCCGTTTTTTCGTAATTTTTTTATCGTTTTTTTCGATTTTTCAAAAAGTATTAAAATATTTGGATTTTTGACTCGCACAAGTACTATCTACATTCACTTTCCATTCAGAAAAGTTGCTGTTTAAGCAAATCGAAGTATTTTTTCTGCAAAAAAAATATGTCGTCAAACACAAAAATAAAAAATTAAAAAAATAAAAAAATAAAAAAATAAAAAAATAGATACCATCACTCCGTGCAGAATCTAAAAAGGTATACTTAGTTTGTTTGTTTTTTGTCCAACGAAAAAGGAGAAAAAATATGTTCGTCATTAATGATTATTTTATTTTTAATATAAGTCTTAAGACACACGTTTTCCACAAATTCACAAATTCTGTTACGTAAAGAATCATATCTTGTTTTTATACTTCGATATCAAACTAAAGCGTTTTAATTTGTATTCGAAAACACCCTTGTAGGGTATATCAATCAAAACAGTTTATAAAGCCTGAGTTAATATAGATTATACTAACAGTTACATAACAAACAACTATCGCATACGATATATCTACATATTTAGTGGTATATAATTTAAGGGTTCATTAAAACGTGTAATTTTATAAAAACTTTACTCAAAAATATTACATGAACCATTGGTCAGCTGTTAGTTCAGGTGCCTCTCAGCAAAACCCATGGACATTATTACACGCTAAACATCGACTCAAAGAAATTTTATAATATACTGTAATTAATAAAATTAATTCCCTGATTATATTTTAAGGATTTTGATGGCTAGCGATTTCTGCACTTTAGACGTTAGAGCCTGTAACAATTTCACATTAAATTAAGGGGGCAACATTAGTACTAAAAGGTAAAAGGTAAAAGAATCACTGCCACGAGATGTATAGAATCATAATATTAGGTTTAGCGGGCTATATAAAGTCGCGTACATGGACGCGTTTTGAGTAAAACGTATTTGACCCTCCGATCATCATAAAATATATTATGTATAACGATACAAGTCCACGGGATTGTAATGAAATCGGTCGTAGCATTATTGATGTGAACAGTAACGCCAAGGCAGAACAAACGTACGATTTACACAGCCTGAATGATTATAAATATATTATCGGCCGTAAAATATCGTTCGAATGACGTACGGACGTTATATGATCTGAACAGTTTCTTTAAAGGTACATTGCATTTGATCGTCAGTATAAAGGCACATGTAAAGTAACATATTAACATTGCTAACTGACTTAGCATTTTTATTTTTTATCATCTCTAAATATCGAAAATGAATTTGATTTTATACAATTAATACTATAGGTATATGTTGATATCATGATATTCTGTCGATCACTTTAATATTGCTGTCAATTTACAATAATAATAGGCCAAAATTATAAAATTAACATTTCTTTTCAAAACAAAGATACAATGTACAAATAAAAAAAAACACCCCATATTTTTTATGAACTATTTTTATTTTATTTTTAATATAAAAAAAAAAAGAATATGTGAGGGTTAGTATCCGTACACTTATAGTACAAGATAGTATTATTGCGTATAAAATATCTAAATTTCAATGACAAATCATTGTACATGTAAACGGCAAAACAATAGTTTTATTCAAGTGTCAAATATGATTTGATAAAAAATAAATGTTCTCCAAGATAGATTTTGTTAATTCTAATTAAAGTTATGAGTTACATATGTGAGAATATTTATTTATATATGTTTTATGTTAACAAAACTAAAGATTAAAACACCATTGAAATTATATTGTTATAGCAAGATATTTTTTTTCACTTTACTATAATATCATATAAGAACCATAGAAATATTTCAGATATTATAAAACTTGTTTTTACGGTTCTGTATGCTGTCATAATTAAATTGTCTGAAAATTATTAATGCACGGAAACTACTTTTTCCATGACGTTTACTAAAAAAAGGAAACTCAACAGGGTTTAGTCTTGAAGTATGATCTTTTAAACAAAATGTATGAAAACAAAAAGTAGGTTGTAAAATGAAAAGCAAAAAATGAGTATGCAATTAGTTGTGTAATACGCATTTTCATAGGTTTCAATGGAAACACCAATAAACTATGTTTACATAATATTTTGACAGTTGTCTCGAGTTGAATTATTAAGTAGTAGGAATGTGTTTAGTGTGTGGAGCTGCGAATAACTACTCGGTTATCCACCCTCCCATGAGCAAGGGTTGGTTTTAGAATTTTACCCTCAGAATAGAGTCTTTTGTCATAAGTAAATGTTTATGCGTTGGTCTCTATCAGATTCTGTGATAAAATAATATTATAATTTTTACAAATGATTAATGAATTTCAGAACATACATATTTTTACATTTATAATAACCATAAGCAAAATCACTTTATATTCACAAACCGCAACAAATTACGTATTTTTATTCGTGCGTATGGATTATACCTAATTGTAAGCTTAAAATTTCAAAATATGGCCCAGCGCAATGCTTATTAATAAAGCTCAATTGGTTTGTGATTGAAAAATGCAATGATTTTACAAACGTACAGGCAATCATATCAATCGTATAATGTACCGCTGTGGTAAGAAACGACGTATGGTTTCGGTCGACGCTCGTTGCGTATAGTGTCATTCTTTGTAAGTAAAAAAAAAAAAAAAATCGAAAAGATAATAAATGAAAAAATGTTCACATTTACAATAAATATTCTTTTTCGATTTACTTTTAAGCTCTAAAGGGAAATCCATAGGCTTACGGTACGCAAAAAGCCGTAGTTTAGTTTTGTTTTCGATAGAATCACAAGTGCGACAAGGTGAACGCGCGCGTAGTTCAGTCGCTTTTGTGCTATACGCGTACATCGTACGTATATATATATATATATATATATATATATATATTTATAAATATAAAGGTCGTCCGCTGGGATCCAAAACCCGTTGCGGCTTACACAGGTAGCATTTCAAATATTCAACGTCTGACCTGCAGTAAAATATTGAAGAAAACCGAAAAATACGGTTGACAAAAACAAATTGCGTGTACCTACAATGTACGGTAGGTACGTATATAGTAAGAAGAAAAAAAAAAGGTATACACGTTGGTAGATATATTATAGCACGTAAACGTAATACCTGTTCAGGCCTGTTGACGACTTTCGCGCACGATTAGCGCGATCGTGATTGAAAATTGTATAATATCTTCTTCGGCGGAGATGATACGAAAAAATAACCCCGGCGACGATACGTCAAAAATCGACATCCCGCCCACCCTCCTCCACAACCACGGTAAGTGCACTGCGCCAAACGCGAATAACCTATAAATATTAAACGAGTGTCATATATATATATATATATATATAGGTAATATCATCGTATACAGCACGGACATCGCAATAGTGTTTATGAATTATTCGCGTTTCGGGTATAAAATGAATGACAAAAAGTTATGCGAGCGCACCACCCGTGTAGGTATATATACATTATACTCGTCGGTAAATTGGAAAATTGTAATTTAAAGTTTTCCATCACCGTCGGGGCACACGAACACGGGGCTACTAGGTATACCTAATAAAATCTGCCACGGCATGCAGCAGCATTGCTCTTCGTCCGCAACGGTAGTTATCTCGGACAGCAGCAAAGTCTCGTTTCGTTTAGTCACCGCCGAGGGTATCCCTCTCTCTATTCCTCTGTTTATCCTTCTCCTCTCTTACTCTCGCTGTCTATCTCGTTGTTTATCCTTTTCTCTCCTATTTCCGTATATGCTCGTTTTTCGAATAGTGTCCGATCGATTATGTTTGTCGTTTGTGAATAACATTATCTGTGCGTGCGCGCAAACTAGAATCCTCTCCCCCCCACCCAAACGCACATGTTGGTCAAAGTGACTTCATATATGCAATTTTACAATGTATATTATACATTGCATCATAGTTGACATTATATACGCGAGAAAACGACCAAGTGACGAGGCTTTGGTTCATTTCCTGCGTGATGAAGGAAGATTTTTTTTTCCGGTCCCGGCATGTCGTTATTGTTAAGCGAATGTAAATATTGAATTTGAAATATTCATTGATAGTACCTATAATTAGTTTATCATACACGTGTTATTGTAAAATCAACAAAGTATTTAGATACTTATATGTGAACCTATGACATCGCATAGCTAACATACAACTAAGCACAGATTTTCTATATTATGGACCGTTGTACGTTTGTTCAATACATGCGAGATCGTAACCCTTCAAAAAAAAAAAAAAAAGTATTGAAAAAACTTCCCGTGTCCGTATTATAATATTGACTTTCCTTTCCCGATCGGTCGTTTTTTCATTTTTTGACGAAAACCAACTTTGACCGTGTGGACTGTCGTGAAAAATCTTGCTGTATTTATATGTGTATAAATATTATGTATACACAGTATGTATATGTAATGTATATATATATATATATATATATATATTCAGTAGTGCAGTATATGAAATCGAGAGAACTGGGTGAGTCTTCTACCCTCCCTCCCCGGAATCGTATAAATATCATAACTTTTATTGCGTCACCGCCTCCGTAAAACTTTTTTATTCCAACAACTCGAAAACCGTCGCTGCCGTCGTCGTATCCGCATGTATATATTATAAGTATATATCGTATGTACAATGTTGTTTTATTGTGTGCAACGCCCATAATACTTACACGCGTACGTTTTTTTCTTTTTTCTCTTTTTATTTTATTTTATTTTTTTTTTTTGCTTTCTCGTCTGCTGAAAAACAACGACGACGGCGCCTATGAAGTGACTTTCAAATAAAGGCGTTATGTGCCGTCTCCTATCCTCAACTACCGGCCGACGACGTACAATATGACTGTTCATCTTCGCGAAACAAAAAGATCTTTATGCGTATCGAAACGGTTCTACGTTTCCTCGTAGAAACCCTTTCTCGTTCCCCTTTGGCCACCAGCGCCGCCGCCGTCGTGAAATGATGTTACCCGCAACCACTGCTGCAAGTTTAAGTGTTATTAGGTAAAACGCCGCGGCAGAAAAGGATAAGCTCTGTTAATGCACCAAACACGAAGACCAATCGGGGCGAATGGGATATTATACTATTGGCAATATTTTCTAATCCGTAAGCATTTCGAAGGTTGATTTTAAATACAACGCGAGCGTTATTATTGCGAGTGTTTAGCGTGCAGGTGAAACGCGTGTAAATAAAGCTCTCGAAAAGGGATTTATACGTATATACGGCCGCTGCAAAAGCTTTCACGCAATGAATTATTAATATTCATGCAACAACCGTGGCTCTCCGAGGGAAGGAAATTTTAGTAGCTGAGAATTTGTTTTCGGATTTCCGCGGTAAAACATACCGAACCGAACGAATACCTGCAGCACGAGGATGGAAAATGCGAATTTGATTTTATTCATATTATATATATATACATACATTACGCGTGATATAATATTAAACATAGTATACACGCGCGTTATACCATAGTTACAGGTGGACGGGGTGAGAAGGAAAACCCCGTTTCGGCGAATTGCAGTCGTTGAAAAATGGTAAATTATAAGTATAATAATATACAAGTAAGGTGCGGAATAAGACCAGCTGCTAATAATATGCGCAGAACCAATGATTTTCTACATAACTATCGTCGCGCCACGAATTCAAACGTTAAATCCATGGGCACCCGCAGAGAGTCCGGTAGGGACTATGCCCCCTCCCGGTATTTTATGTTCAATGTTTGTATACGATATATTTTTATATATATTTTTAAATGCTATATATCTTTTAAATTAAGGAAATCATTGTACAGGTACTGTTTACTCGTTGTGACTTGTATTCCGTTGTTCCGTAACATAAACGAATAGACAAAATACATATGTCGTAGATTACATTGCTCAATATCACAGACAAGTTTGTAGTAATGGTCTATATTCTCCGATATAAGTTTAACAATCACTATCAATATTGTCGCCTTCACTTGGCTTGGGCGTGCGTTTTAACTGATAAGTAATAAAATAATATTTTATCGTGCTTACGTGGTATAAAATCTGACTTTTCAGGTGTCGGTTTATGTTTTATTGCACAAATTTGTACTTTATATTATAACGTTCACATGTATTATAACCTTAACTCAAGATGAATCCACAAAAAAAACCTACTTTTATGAATAAGTTTATGAAAATTTTCTGTGCTCTTGATGCCTCGCATAATATGGTGAAAATATAATACAGTTTTACATACGTATTACAGTTAATCATATGGTATCATCGGGTTTTTCACCAAGTTTGTAAAATGTACATTCGATAAATACATTCTACAGCGTAAAATAGTATAATATGTTATATATATAAATATATAAATATACTACGTCTATACTAGCGATCTTGTGCACTGCGTACTTCGTTGCTCATAATTTTTTTTTATCGAGGTCGGAAAGTAGTTTTGAAGTCCATCGCGATCAAACCGTCGAATACGGGATATTTATATTCACACACTTTGTCTTCCACCCCAGTGAAAATTTCTGCGGGTGCCCTTGGTTGAATCGAATAAGTCATAATATAGACTACTGCTATAATTGCTGGAGGGAGAGGAGAGGAGAGGCGGAGAGGAGAAAAGTGTTGGCATTGTATATTATTTTAATTTGCGTGGGTCACGTGGCAACGGGCTCGTGCGGTACGAGTATGATGTTCAAGGGTAGCTCGAAAAAAAATGTATAAACCCGTATACGCACGCATTTAACACCGTTTATAGAAACGATAACGTGCGTATTTCAACACGATACGCGGTTAATATGTACAACCAATAGTTATAAGGGGTGTTAAAGAGTTTCTCCGATCATGTTCAAACCATATTATGTAACCCGACATGACAAGTGTGCAAACTGCACGAATACACAGACGCGTTCTGTGCGTGCATGGTACATGCGGACTCGGCACACACGGACGAACTATATTATTACAATAAAGCGATGCGGGTAAGAGAGACTTGACGCTCGTGTTCGATAGAAATCCGAACGTCCACATGCTTCGGCCATAACCGCGCGGTTTTTAACACGAAACGGACGGGTTAACGCGTCAAACAGTCGAGTGGGCCAGTGTTGAACTACGTATAATTAATTATATATTATCACAAGAACTGCAATAACCACTACGGGTAATATTCACTTCTGGAATAGTATTGCAATCGCGTATATACACTACAATATTACTATTATGCCGGTAAATAATATATATAATATATATAAATTATACACTGAACGCTGTCCTGTCAAGTAATAATAATAATATGCGACCTAATAGTGTTGTTTCAGCAATCATGATATTACACAATAATAATTATATCGTGTGGAATACACTCGGACGAATGCATTTGTGAGCATGTGGATACACGCGATGGTAAATATATTATATGTATGTAAATAGGTATTATATATGAAGAAAAATATTCCTGTTTTATTGTTGAAAATTGTCATTTTATCGCATGTCTTTAGAAACGATGAGACTGGAATATAGATAAGTCACCTATAATATTATGGTCATATGATGAACTTAAAATCAAAACGTAGAAAAACGTGGAAAAAAATTCCGTAAAATTTTCTGATATCTGAATCACGTGGGTTTGAAACATATATTATATCTATACAAAGTGTGTAAATCCAAGATTCCGTAAAAAAGATATTAATGTATCAAAATCTGTCTCTTAAAATATGTAATACTAAAATATTATACGCGTGAATAGAACAATTCAGTCGATGGCCACGTAATCACAGTATAATATAATTGAGTATTTAATTTAGAGTTAAACGGGTCATTTTGGAACTTTATTATGAACCGTTCTTATTTTTTTGAATACTTTTATTAAGTAAGTATTCACAATATTATATATTATGGTTACAAGAAAATAATACGTACAAAACCGTATAGTATACAAATGTCTTTTAGATATATATTATACTTGTACGTCTCAAAATAAATAAAGGCAATTAAGATAATTAAGAATAAATTAATTTCGAAACTATTTCAAGTATTGTTGAAGGCTAGGTTATATATGCTATATAAATCTTATTCACGAGTTAGATCGGTTCTTCTTAACATATGTATAATACATAACTTTAAATAATATATAACGTTTTATAATTAATGCTGCAGAAAACGAAACTGACTGTTTTAACAGTCTAGGACGTAAACAAAAAAAAAAAAAAAAATACGAAATTAAATAAAATAAACATAAAGCTCGATTCGCATAAACTATTATTCGTTATTTTTGTAATTAAAACAAAAAACGTACAAGACGAGGTCGCGCATTACGGATGCTCACTGCACAACAATTGTTTCGAGATTTAAGCGACGTTAACATAATGTAAGACCATGTCCTGCGATAGTCACGCGTATATATATATATATATAATTGTTAAAACGGAAAATGTCATTGCAGACCAACGCAGAACCCACATCAGGTTTCACTACTTCAACCGCGGTCGCTTGCCAAACCGAAATCGTGGTCCAGTATACCCACTCTTCACTTCACGCACCCGGTTCCGGCAGTGATGAAGCCGAAAACATGTACGCGGAAAAGTCACCGATGACAAACACTAACTCGTGTACCAATCTATATATAGACATCGCACGGAGAAATTATTTCCCATTTTTCGGCCGTTTTTTGGGAAGCACACGTCATCTCCGCGTTGCATCTTTTCACCAGGTGGACCCAAAACTGTGAAACGATCACGATATAGTGTGGATGCGATGCTTCCGTCCCGAAATCGTTAATGAATTCCATCACTGCTGGAACTAACTCCCGCAGACCTATGGGAAATCAACACTCGGTAGTCCACGAGACCGCGACACTTACCAACAAACGCTCGGTCGTTTTAATAAATATCGTCTTTGTTACGCGCGATAATAACCCGACTCGAACATATACCCGTACACGCGAGAAGTAAACGGGAACGGCAGGGGTGCGTGCATGCAGCTACAGAATATAATATGTATATATGAGCTCCTTTAGGTGTTTTTTGTTTTACCATATTATACATGTATACGTAAACGTAATAATTCGTTATTTATCGTCAATTTGGTTGGTTAATCCGTTCATTGTTGATGGTTTTTAAAATTAAACAATTATTTCGGAAACCTGCACAGTTTTTACAACTGATATTCAATTTTCGTTGTGTTCTAGACGTTCATGAATTCGGCCCACTCACGTATATTATACTCTGTTACACACCTGTATATAACTTAACCTGATTGAAATTTTTTTGTAATCGTTAAAATTATTTGCTTAATTTGAGAACTAATTTGCTATTATTATTATTATTATTATTATTATTAGCTATTTTCTGATAACAATTTATTTTAAAAAAAATATTACATATGTGGCTCGTTTGTTCCAGAAAAAATAAAATCGCTGTTGAAACTTATCAAATTGCGGTATGTCTTTCCATCATAAACAGCATGTAATTAATTTTTAAAATAAAAATATATTAGTTACGATTATTGTTGTCTATAAACTTTTTTCAATGGTTGCATATTATTATTAGTTATTAATCGCGGCATACTTCAGATAAAGATTGACTATTTTCCAAAAATATGTACTTTAGGATCATAAAGCATATAGATGAATATGCAATACAGTTTTTAGATAAATAAAAAATCAAATAAAAAAGGTTTTCCAATTTTTTTTTCGTTTTTTTTTTATTTTTTAATAGGTTTTATTTTTAATAAAAGTTAATATTTTTACAGCACACACTTGAGGAATCACGGGTCTAAATAGTCAGACGAAACACATAATTGATTTATTAAATTTTATTTCTATGATTCAAATTGTGTTGAAACTTGAAAATGATGTTGCCTACCTACATTTATGATTTGGAAATTAATAACCCATTTGATGCTTACGCCTAGAATCCGAAGCAAATGCGACGGTATTGGGCACAATAGTGAATCTTTTCTGGTGGGCATATTTTTACAGTTCCTCGCCGGTACAAGATACAAATGGTGATGACAGAATGAAAGTGCGTGTGTGTGTATGTGTGTTAGTACAAGTAGATATCTGCACACGATTTTCAACGAATGATTGGTATTTGGATTTTTTAGTATAGCAAAATGGTTTATTTTATACCGACATTTTGTGCATTTCAGTTATCACAGTCGTTGTGTATTTATTTTATTTAAAAATGTTTACTTTCGCAGTTTAAATTTTGGTAATTTAATTACTTAAAAGTCTCTTATACTTAATTAGTCGGGCGCAGAAAAAAAGAACAATTATTTTTAATTAATTCATAAGATACTATAAACAGAAGTTTTTTTGTTTTAAAAAATATTAGTTTACAATATACGCGGTTGCAGTTGTATAATAATAATATGGAGCTATTCCGACTTTTGTGCTTGCATAGTCCAGTTTCGAGTTGGATGAGATCATAAATTACGTAAAAGTTCTTGTCGTGCATTAGCAGCTGACGGCGAAGAAGATGGAACGCCCGAGTGATATTTTTAGGTTGAAATTAATGTCCGTGGTCAACGTCGAATAACGGATCGTTTTGCATTGTTAACTGTTCTGGGGTATATACAAAACATATATATTATTCAATACATTCTACATTCGCATGTAAGTAACGCGCTTGCATTGGGTACTAAACATATACGAACTCTATTGTATATAAATAATACGATACCAAAAATTAAAAATGACATCACTTGTAAAATAGTCGTATGCCGTTCGTAATGTGATGTGATGAAAAAGAAAAAAAAAACGCAAATAACGCATAAAAATATCTTTTACCTACCCGTTGTATGCAATTAGTTAGGGCTTGATTAAAACCGTGTATACTCGTACGGTTCAAATCATTTTGATCTTATTATGGAGAAAACCCGCTTATGTTCGACGTCTTTTTGAGGTATTTAAAGGGACACATATTTAAAGACGCACATCACTGAATATGCCTTATGTATACGTTTGAAGGCACTATATATAAACGCTATACATGGAGTAATTCTGTATTTAATTCCTATTCCTGCGATAAAGAGATTGCTTAAAAGTTAATACCCCACCTACCGCGAGGAGGATAAAATTGTGTAAGCAATTCAAATACTAAAATTCTATTACTATTTAATTATTTTGTCTGTTTAAAAAAAACCTACGCAATAATCAACAGAGATTTATTCTTAATTACGGTTCATTCCGAAATCATTGTACGGTCATACGTAATTATTTTAATGAGAAAATATTTGCTAACTATATAATCGAGAATGTTTAAAAATAATAATATTTCGAACGTGCTGTTATATAATTATTAAAAAGAAAAGTAAAATTTTTAAAATAATGTACGGAAAATCCCGTAGATATTTACACTAAAGTCAGGATATCTTAACTCAATGATATAATTTATTTACTTTTCGATAATATTTTATACTTACATACTAACTTTGCACTTTTATTTAAATTATTGAAATAAAAATATTCTTGATCTGAACGAAAATAAGAAAAAAATGTTTTCACGAAATTAATAATTCATTAGTTATTAAGAAATCCAGACTATGTAAATTCAACAATCAATTATTTTTCCATGTTGTTTTTCGATGAAAACGTGTTAGTCAAATTTAGAGTTTTTAATAATTCTTTTTTTTTTTTTTACTATTGAAACATTTTTATAAGTAGGTATACATGAATATAAATTTACATTCCTGCAAGAATTATCTTAAGGGTTGTTCTTGTGACCATAGTACTAAACAAATTTTATTTCAACAAAGTGCAGCAAACATTTTTAAAAGAAACCTGAAGACAAATTTAACTCATATTGCAATTAAAATAAATAATGATAATAATTCAAAATATACCTATAGGGAATAATTTGCGATAATGTTGAAATAAATTAAAAATAAGAAAGGTCGTAAAAAGACTTCAAACAAATAACATTTAAAAATACGCTTAAGATATATTTTTTTTTTCTTTATTTTATTACATGTTTTAAGATAAATAAACTTAAATTACAGTTAAAATTAATAGTGCTATTGAAAATGTTAAAAAGAGTTTACTAATTGATATTGATCACGAGTTTTATGATAAAATCATTATTATATACATACAAGCGTTGTTAAAATTATAATTATTTTTTAAATTATAAGTCCATTTACTGCTCAAACGTTCAAAACGTTTCAATTTATAATTATCTATTATAAGAACCTGAATTTTTTTCTTATTCTTTCCTTTATTTTCCCGAGTGGCTTAGAATAGATAACATTAACTAGATAGTAACATAATAACTAGATAGCATATAGTTACGGTTTATGTCAGTTGTATAATACAGATATTATATACAAGTTTACGTGTACTACATAATTAATTACCTTTCTAATCTAATCTAATAAAAGTCATGGCTGTTAGGTTCATGGAATAAAATACAAATGTGCACCCTGGAAAATGCACGAAGTCTTTAAGCATTTAACATGTATATATATTATGTATATTTGCCTTCTCTTTAAATTCGTCACAATACGACTTTAGCATTAATACGTTTCAAACAATAATTAAGGACGGATTATAAACAATAATGTTCATGACCTTAAAATTACACAGAAGAAAGTTGCTCAAGTTAATTTTTCCCAACCGTTTGGTTGCCGAATGGAAATAAAAATATTTTAACGGTATCCGATTAACAGAATAATTTTTTAATTTTTTATTTATTATCAAAGGTAATTGTTTTAATATACCGTGTGTTTTTACAATGTTAATAAGTATAATATTATTATTATTTACGAATAAGTTTACACATTTTATACTAAATAAATCCCCAAAAATCTCAAATTCTAAACTATTATAATCGGCTTGCAAAAAGTCACTAATTTTTACTTCGCCAAAAGATCCATGCATAATCACCAACGTCCTACCACAAACGGTTATAATAACAAATTATAACGTTCTAGATGGCATATTATAATGACGTAAGTACCCATTTAGTAAAATAATTTTACGACCTGCTATATTCTTGTCGAGATGTATGTATGTTTATTCTGGTCGGCGGCGCGTCTCGACTACAGTATAGGCCAGCGTAACGTGCGCGAACAATTGCGTGCAGTGTGTTTTTAAAATCTCTGCAGTGACACGCGCGGATCGGTTGGCGAAACGAAATAATGAATAATGAAATCACATAATATTACGGTGAACGTGGTGATGACATACATATAGTAGGTACTGCAACAGTTCGGGGAGCTGTGGTCGTTCTCGCATGGGTAATCCGCAGTAGATTACAAGGATTACGAAGCGAGACGAGGACGACGGGGACGTGGAGGATAGGCGAATGTTCGAGGGACTTTTCGCGCACGTTCAAATATTTATATCGCGATTGCCCAGGGCGGCGGTGGCGGTGGCGGCAAGGGAACAGCGAACGAATGAATATTGATAACATCTGCGCTGTCAGGTGCATACTTATTTACGATAATATATATATATATATATATATGTGTGTGTGTGTGTGTGTGTGTGTGTGTGTGTGTGTGTGTGTGTGTGTGTGTGTGTGTGTGTGTGTGTGTGTGTGTTT